>NDXB01005701.1:0-20871 GCA_002631895.1 Agapornis roseicollis | reverse complement strand
TTTCTTGCCAGTCTTTCAGAGTTTGTCTTTCAGTCAGTATTTTACTGTGAGAAATTCTGCATGCAAGCAAGCCACACCACAGCAAACATTGAAATTATATTGACTTCAAATAAAACCAAGTAAACTGTTTTGCTATATCAGGTGATAGAATTCTGTGAATGACTTTATAGCTCTGTTCTTTACATTTAATATTTAAAATAGTTTAATCTTATTTGGCATTATTCCTAATTTATAAACCTTTGTTCATTGATTTCCCAATCCATGAGTGGTATTCACTACACAAACTCAAAATCTTGCTGTAAGTTTAAAGGTAGCTTTGGCCTGCTCTCCAAAATAGAAATCCTACATTCATGTAACATTGTAGAAATAGGTTTTATTTATGGTACATAAATGTGTTATTCTGCAATAACATTCTACAGAACTGTTACCTGCAATAAACATTGTTAAATTGATGGGACTCCTTACAGGTATTGCATTGGGCTGCCTGGGTACAATCAGTGTAGAACTGAGGCTTTTTCAATTCTTTCTACTTGGCAGTAAAAATATTTTCACTAATGTTTTACAATATTATGGGAATTAAAAGATATAAATTCTGTCTTAATCCTCGTTTTGTTTTTTCCTTTTCCTATGGGTAAAATATTCTAGTTTGTTATTCAAAGCTATATTGAAAACTGAGATAATTTATGTTCATACAAATGTCAGAATTATGTAGATGAGTTTAAGATATTCACACTGGGTATAACTTTGATATGAGAATAAAACGTGTAAAATATTTTTCCAGTACAAATTCTACTGATTTTTGATAAACTATATAATCTTCACAAATTTTAGAGAGCCCACTTTTCTCTGGAGCAGATGTCCTCTCTTACTTATATTGATTATAGGAATAAATGCTAATATTTAATGCAACTTTAGTCAATAATAGCAATGGTGTAATTTATAGCACTAAGAAAACTGCATTTTCCCTAAGAAGCCCTCTATGTTGCTCACATTTAGTGCAATGCCATTGTTTCCAGCATGAAGAGATCAGAGATGGACCAAAATATAAATATAGGTAACAAATACAAGAATATCTGCATCAGTTTGACATATGCATTTGAAACAAAAATGGTTTTTGTTTTCTTACAACTGCTGCTTTTGAATGTATTAAACTTGTACATTCTCCCTGTTCACCAAGTAAGATTTCCATGCTGTTTTTTCCTTTAACAGCTATTTCTGATTCGTAACTAAAATACCCATTTTCTCCAGAAAACACTAAGTAAGAGAGTGTCAGGAACTGGCAGAGATGCAGTTTCCTTCTGATTTTCTCACCACAGCTTAACTGTGCTAGCACCTCATAGGCTTCTCAAAAACTAACAGAGAGAATAGACTCTGTGAAGGTGTAGGTGACTGGACAGATGCCGCGGTGTCGTGGCAAACTTTCTACGAGATACGGCATAAAGAAAACTGAGGTTTCTATCTGGAACACAACTTGCAAACACTGCACAGTTTGCACCACTTCAGCAGTCCTTTCTCTTCCCTACTTTAATGAATCCCATGACTGGCTCTGCAAGTCAGAACCGACAAGCTGGGCAAGGGAGTTACCCAGTGCCTGCTTGCACTTAGTTAATCTCTTCATGTTCTCGAAACGTGTCAGCTTTCATTTCAGTATGTGAGAAAATGACATCTATGCCACACTCAATAGCAAGTTATTTACAATAATGAAGTAAAAAGTAAAAGTAAAATTAGAAATAATTAGAATATTTTTAGTGTAACTCTTTAAATGCATATCAGAACAACAATTAAGAAAAGATGGACTGAAAGCTAACAGCGTAGGCACAATTCTAGAATGGAAGCTGTAAATGTTAAGTCAGAATAAAAATAAGGGAAGACAGAATTACAAATTCAGTTGGAGAACACTCTTAAAATATGTACATTAGCAACAACATCTAAAAGACCTACCAATTTTCAATTTATATGTGAAATAATCACTGCATCCTGTTTTACAACAGGATCGATCACTTTAAACTTACCCTTTATATTGTTGGTAGTTTCTTGATATTTACCTAAAAGTGTACATCTTTGGGTCCTCATTTTTACCTCAACAGAATGTTGTCTTGACCTGGCAGGTGAAAGAGGTTGTAGAATAACGGGCTTTTATGTTTATAAGGTACTTTTTTTGGCCATTTACCCAACACAGTAAATAACATTTAGCAAACCTCTTAACAAAGCTTTGGTTATGTCCAAGTTACAAATGGAGCTAGGCAGGTTCGTGATCATGATTTCACTGTAGTGTAGTATCTAAATGTCTTTTTTGCTTTTAAAAGTCTTCTCTTTGAAAACGCAGTGACAATGCAGTATATATAAAAGTGTTCATTGTAAACATAGAAAGAAATCTATTGGTACCCTAAGTCTCACTTTTCAGTTTTTGTGATGATAATGAGAGGGAATGAAAACTCCAGACTGCTATTAAAGGTGGGAATAGTTATAAAAACAAAACCAGCAGTGCTAGGTGAGGGCTGCTATACGATGTTTCCATGTACACCACAAAGCCTGTAACTTCATTTATATTACAAAAAATTACTGCTGTCCTGAAAGAGCTTTTCCCCTCCCATTTTTCACTAGGAGACAAAGGAGTGTCCAGGATGTGTCTTGAAATGTCTACTACTACTTCTTGCCAAGGGCTGGTATGCAACTGAGATTTAAGAAAAATATTAAATGGTTTAGGCTGAGTATTATTAAAGTATTATTATTAAATAGAAGGTGACTTCCCCAATGCAATTTGTCTACTTCTTCTCCAAATGTCACAAAAGCAAGTTAAAATTTAAAAGCACAAAAATGTTTTAGAGAAGATTTTAAACTACTCCGTTATCTGAGCACAGATTCTGGCAGCACTGATGGAATTTGCTTTATATACTGCTATGGTTTACACTTTTTCATAGTATAATTTGTTTTATTTCAACTGCAGCTCAAGAGGATTGCAAAGGAAGGTTTGAACAAACATGAATTTGAGATGTTGCAATTGAGCACAGGAATGTAATGATGCTGAATTTTTCCCCACAAATCAGCTCCTTGCAAGAAGCTTCAAGTGTATGATTTCCTCCACAGAACTCAAACCAAACCACTGATGTTACTAAAATGAATAGCATGCCTGCATATGTCCCTTACAGCATTATTTCCTTACGGTTGATCTGTACAATACACAAGCCAGCACAAAAGACTGCACAGAAAGGAGTGTGCTGTTACCTTACCTATGCAGTTCCCATGAAAGCTGCCACTGAAACTTCTCTCAGCACATGCCAGAGATTTCTGCATTGTGAATGCTAAGGAATTTGACTGCATAGCTTTTAAAGAAACCATGGGATCATCAGTTTTCTACAATGATTATGTTTTTGCCTGCTGATATTCATCCATTCTTGAAAGGAAATGAAAGCAATATGAAAAGACAGAAGCTGCACCAAACCAGCAGTGCTTTCCTTTTCTCATGCTTGTGAATGCAGATCCAAATGAAAAAGCCACAATGGTTAGACCTTTTGTGTCTTATTTTAATTTTCCCTTCCAATTTGTAAACCACAATAAGATAAAGCAGTGAAAAAAGAATAAGGAGAGAGGATAGAGGTGGCAAGGCCTCTAAATGTATATCTAAATATAACCAAGGTTTATGACAGAAGGATAAGCATGAGTTCAGGTGACTTTCTCAGTCAGGGGGCTGGTTCACAATGCTTCCTTACACATTGTGTCCTTTAGTCTTCACATTTCAAAGGCCTTTTTTTTTTTTAAGATTCTAAAGGAAGTGAAAAGTTGAATTTATTATCCCAGTCACAGCAATGGAGAAATTGAAGTATTGAGGCTGACTGACTCTGTCAAGTTAATATTTACTATTAGAAATAAGATTAGATTTCATGTCATCACTCCAAATCTTGCATCCAGTCTCAAGCACTGACAACCTACCATGATGTGACACATGTTCATGTGTTTGGGTTTAAGTGATTAATAGCCAGGGAAGAGCACTTGCTTGAATATCAGGCAAATGACTAAAAATTTCTTCAGGATAACTCAGATCTTGATGATGAAAGACCTAACATTTCATGTCACAACTCTCATTGTTACTGTTTCTCAGGCCTTCTCTGATTCACTTCCACAGAATACTCCATACACCGTAGTTTACCTTTACATTTCTAAACTGGTACTAATAATTTGCTCAAACAGTGATTTCCCTGCACACTGAGCACTGCTAGCTCTTAAATCAAATGTATACTGTCAGCTTCCATCCCTGCTCTCTGTCTCAATTATTATTTTTCTGAAGATAAGAAAATCCCATTTTTACCACTGGAGAGCCAGGCTGCTTAGGTCACAAGATTCTCTTGGCTTAATCCTTGAGTATGAATCATGAACTTTCCCTAATAAGTACTGGCATTCTTCAAACGATCAAGTTAGCTTACTGAGGCTTCCAGAGCTTTCCACGTTAATTATCACCATGTTTAAAGTATCAAAAGCAGTAGCTGATTAAGAATTAAGACTCTAAGTTGTTTATTCTTACTTTTCCTTTCTGTCCTCTAGTTCTCACTTGTCTATGGGTCGATACAGTAAGCGGCAATACTACAACACAGTTAAAAGAGAACAAAATATGATAAGATTAACAAGAAGGAATCAGATTGAAAAACATCTGTGTGAAAAACTGGAAACAAACTCACGTGCTTTCTACACTACAAGGCTCAAAAATAAGTTATAGATGCCCATGATTTAAGTTCAGGAAAAGCTTTTCTTTTCACATTTAATATCAGAAAACTGAGATAACAGACTAATAGCAAGCCTTTACTCCGCATAAGAATATAACCCTGCAAAAGAATCATACACTATACTGAGTAAGTAAGTGTTCTTTTAAGAAATAAATAAAATGAAGACCTTAGGAGGAAAATCTGTTTCTTAACAGTTGAAATTAGAAACAGAATATTCACTCTAGATTCAGAAAATCGTTGAGGTAAGACTGGACTCTACTAAGTAAGTTAAATTTAGAAACATGAAGATTCTGGGCATTTCAGGAAAGATTTTATATTCACGCACACAATTTTAGATACTAAATCTAGCAAAAGTGGAACAAATATGAGCCTATTCAGTTTAGCTACCAAAAAGGTTTTTGTATGTTCTACCAGGGGCACAGTATGGCAGGATGAAAGTATATTTGAAAAACTAAGGAAGTCTGTACTGAACTGGCTGTTAATCAACTGTGTACATATGGGTCCATTATATGTATACATATGAAAAGAGAACACAGCCAAGTCATTACCAAAATCACTCGGGAACCTTTATGAAGACAACAAATATTTTTACAATAGCAGGGATTAATCCTGAAAAGTATAAATCCCTGAAGGGAAAGCAGAAGTGAGTCAAAATCACTGGTGGTTACTCTCATCTTTACTATCAGATGTGAGATAAACTCATGAGGCATTACTCTCGCATTTATCATTATATAAACTGTAGTTTAAGAATGCAGTCAAGAGGAAATGAAGAAACAAGATGAAAAGAGCAAATCCAAAACATATCTTCAGTATTATTTCCAAAGCTGATAAATTCACACATACTGCTGAAAGCAGTATTAAATAGGAAATGCTTTGAGTGCTCAAAAGAACGAGTTCTCAAGAAAACCCTAAAACGAGTGAAGTAACATTCTACTTTATGTTTCTCAGAAATATGTAAGTCCTTTCAAATAAGACTTAGATATTGTTTATATATTTACAGATTTAAAAAATACACAAAAATATCTTAAAGATACAGTACAGCCCTTTTTTGAGGAGTGATTTATTGACATCCTTGAGCAAATGTGTAGCTGAACATGAATCCTGCTTCCAAGGACTTGAACAACTGAGCACCCAAGTTCAGGAAATTACTTTAAGTAATGCCAGCCAGATACAGTAGACTACTAGAAGACACAGGAGATTGAGTACTGAATTTAGTATTTGCTATGTACTTCTTATCAGAGAAATAGAATCTTCAGAATGAAGGTGTATCTGCAGAAAGAGTAAAATATTCTCTACTTCTACTAATAGTCTGAGGATGGAATTCAGAAGCTGTGCAGAAGATCTATCATGGATGTGTAGAGATCTATGTTGTTCCTGTCTTAAAAAACCCCAGGAGTAGGCTTACTCAAACTTTATCTCTTAGTGATAAGCTCAAGTCACTGCAGTGAGAGTTGAACATACCTAAGGCACACTTCTGGAACCAAAAAAAATTAATATATTATTTCCAGACTTGGTGAAAAACACTATAAAGTGTTATAAACACTTCATAACACCATGCAGAATGTAAACTAACATTTTAGGCTGCTGCTGTGATGAATATCTAGAGAAGTTTAAAGTTTTCCAGGAGCTGTACTATTTGGTTGTTAACTCTTTTTATCCTTTTCATTCCTCATTACCTCTGAAAGTATTTTGTTTTATTGTTAGGGACTTGTACACATGTGCAGAAAGCCTGTTTAACAATTCGTATTAAAACAAAACCAAAACAAACCACAGACTTGAAATGTCTGCATTCACAAAACACAACGTTAACATCTTAACCTAATAAAGTGTTGCCCTACTTTCTTATTTGCAGGCCTCCAAATAGGAATTCTACTTCAGCACTAGGGCAAAATTACATCCTAAGATGAAAAACTTTGCAAGAGTTACCTTATCTGGCTACTCTGTCCACTTCTATGTAAGAGAAACTTAGCAGACATGATAATGTATGTGATGTGAATTTGTAATGGGAGCTATATTCAATTACTGTTGTACAATGGCATAAGTGGAAAAGACAACAGAAAAGAAACTATTTCCAACGCTGTTTTGTTCTTTTGGATGAAATGAGCTCGCATAGAACACAGAGTTACAAAAGCGAACTAAAACTACAAGGCCAGAGTGCTGGCATGGCATGCTCTTAAGAGGAATCTGTCTGTTTATGGCTTCCATATGCTGTACAAACATAAAAATAACAACGTATCTGAGCAAAAATGACAACTTCTTATTCCTTAAAAGCAAACTATTTTCAAATAGCATTAAAAGCAAAAATTATAAGAATAAAGGTAAGAATATATAAAAAAGTCAGACACTTTTGAACACTAAACAGGCATAGAAATTAATTCCTAAAAAGTTCTATCAATTACTGCTAAGCATGTCATTCTTCATGACTCATCGCTGCTCCTTCAAGAATCCAATGTATGATTATATTAAAGTATAGAAAACTAGCAATCTGAACTGTAAATTTGGAAAATCATGCCCTTCTGTCAAGTGTCCATACATACATGAGGATTATAACACCTGTGTCTTCAGTCAGCAGTTACTTGTGTTGTTTGTTTAGTCTTTCAAAGGGACAAGGGAAGAACTATGTATTTTCTATGAAAAAGTAATGCTCTTAATAAATCATATTGCTGTCAAGTATTAAATTCAACTTAGTACATGCAGTGATCAATAGAAATGAACTTTATGGGGCAGGCAGTAAATCTGTAAGGCAACAGCAATCAGAAACCAGCGTAAGTCGCAAGTACAGTTGCCAGGTGGTCTCTGGGTGTACTGGTAGTTATATATTCTATACCTACCTGATTTTTTCTTATGCATGTGATACATTTCAGTATATAAGTTCTGCAATCACTATTATATAAGTTTAACGTTCAACACTTATCCATTTAAATTGTGTCCCCTCCTTCTAAGCTGGTAATGATATTCTTTTAGCTACCTTTTCATATAATGCATGCATATATGCAGAATTCCTACAATATCCCACCACTGTTTACAGGTTCAAAAATAAATTAATTCTTTCTCCATAACAAAGAATGCAGCATGTTATTTTTATGTACCACTAGGAAAAAAAATGATAAAGAGGAAATGAAGCAAGGGAACAGAAAAACAAAATAAGAAATGAAATCCAAGCTTCTAATGCAGCAACGTAATGCCAAGAAACTGCTCCAGAGAAACTGATTAACTGCCAGCTTTTCTACCTGTTGCCAAGAAAACATTGCTGTGCTCACTGATCCTGTAATTAAACTGAGTATGTTCTGAAATGACTTCTTCTGTATTGTGCCATCTTCTCTAAAGGGGGAGGGAGCTTCATTCCTACAATACGCCAATAGAAAGATGATTCTCCTCTGAAAAGTAGGTAGAAGGGCAAGCTTGGTTTAATCATGTACATGCATTCTTTAAAGAAAAAAAATAACATTTGGAAAGAGGAATCTTGTTGCCTACAGACCCTTTGGTGGGAAGCACAGAACTATAATTTGCATTGTTCAAAATATTCATGTGCAGGGCAAAAAGCTACAGTTGCTGTTCTTTAACGTCTTGCTGAATCCTTTTGATTTTTTTAATCAGTATTTATGAAGTGTGTTCCTACTGATAGCATTTTGTAGTAGTTTCTTGCTAGAACTTTCAATATTTAAGTTATCACAATTACCCATGCTAGTCAAGATATTTTTATACGTCAGTAAAACAAATCACACTATTATCCTTCTCCCGCGTTTTCTCTTATTCAACCCAATCTTGTCTCACCAAGATTTTGTGAAGGGTGACTCTCTTCTCTTTACCTCCACTATGGTCCTCTGGTATCTTCTTGTGAAGGTTTATTTTACTTCAAACTTCTCCCTCCATTCCTCATGCTTTTACAAGTGATGAGTTAATGAAATGTTGGCTTTCCTTAGCTGAATCATTCTGGGCTATGTGCTCAGCTGCGCTAGGCAAGACAGTGGCCTTCTCAGACATTACTCCTTACAGTCCTTATTGGATCAACAAAGGTCCGGATCAACTAATAAAAGTGGGAGATAAATACTGGGAGATAAATCTGGAATCACAATGGAGGAGCCACTGTCCATCATATTTGAAAAATCATGGCAGTCAGGGGAAGTTCCCAATGACTGGAAAAGGGGAAATATAACCCCCATTATCAAGAAGAGGAAAATGGATGACCCAGGGAATTACAGAGCAGTCAGTCTCACCTCTGTGCTGGTAAAATCTTGGAGCAGATTCCCCTGGCAGGCATGCTAAGGCACATGGAAAACAATGAGGTGCTTGGTGGCAGCCAGCATGGCTTCACTAGGGGGAAATCCTGCCTGACCAATTTGGTGGCCCAATGCAGATCAACTTCCTCGAAAGGCTCATCCACATTACTGGACATCTTGCCATGCTTGACTTGAGCTGTGCTGCTTAAGCCATCTTGCCACAGACTTTAAGAGACTTTAGTGAACTTTCTTTTTAAAAACACAAGGTTTATGGGACTAAGAGCTACTTTAAGCAACAGCAATTCTAGTGCAATATTTTTAGTATGAGGAGGAGTTCAATTTGTTTCTGTATCTAAGTAATAACATATTAAACATTTTTTGGTTTAGTCATTTCTTTCTTCATCAGTTGTTAGTTACCTTATTACTCATAATTAGGAAACCAAACATTTTATTTAGCAAGTCCAGAAAACAGCAGTGAAAATGCCTGCCTGAAAACGAAACTAATTCTCCAACTGTTTTGCTGTAATTTACTCGCATTCTCTCTCGCATGCCACCCCCTTGACCATTCCTATAAGGCAGCCAGGAGAAAAAAATAAGTTTTCTGGAAAAGATTTTGGAAAATCTCTGGAAGAGATTCTAGAGTCCAATGTTAACAACTCACAAGCTCCACTATGGCCAGGTCTGCTCCTTAGGAAAATTTAAATTATGTAACTCCTTAAAAAATATAAGGGAGCTCAGAGCACAGTACAAAATGAATTTTACGCCAGGGATACACAATGGAAAAAACCAGTGTTCTACAAAACAGCCCCACAAGCAAAATAATATCCTTTGTTGATAATTATCTCAACAGTGAGTGAAGACTGACCAACAGTTGCTTAGTCTAGAGAACAGAAGAGTCAGGGGGGACCTTATCTCTACAACTACCTGAAAGGAGGTTATAGTGAGATGGGGGTGGGTCTCTTCTCCCAAGTAATAAGTGATAGGACAAGAAGAAACAGCCTCGAGCTGCACCAGAGGAGGCTTAGACTGGAGATTAGGAACAATTTCTTCACAGAGAAGGTGCTCAGGCATTGGAACAGGCTGCCCAGGTGGAATCATCGTCCCTGGAAGTGGTCAAAAACGGTGTAGATGAGTTCCTCAGAGATATGGTGGTGGTCTTGGCAGACCTGAGGTAATGGTTGCACTCGATGATCTTAAAGGTCTTTTCCAACTCAGTTGATTCTACGATTCCACAATTAGCAATGAAGCCCTGAGAAAGCTGGCTGAGGAGAGCGTGTGCATGTTTGATGGCCAAACGGGGAAAAAAGGGGAAAAAATACAGGCAAAAAGGAACTGCACAGATTGTAGCTGGTGTAAGTGTAGTCTGTTTGTTGCTTATGAACAGTCCTGTCTTCAGGTCAATGAAATGAAACATACTCTGTTAAGCACCATGCTTCCAATTATATCCAGTACTGATCTTACTGACTAAGGATCTCTGCTGGAGACCTAACCACATTTTGTCATTCTTGTGCTGGCCAGAAGTTTATCTGATGGCAAGAGAAGCCAGAGCTGAGAATATGCAGCTCATGATGCATTTTAGTTATGATCCCTTCAACTCCTCTTCATTGAGGTACCTCTGGAAAAATATTGCTGTTGCATTTGTTCAGAGCTATGCTGAGAAGAAACCTTTTGTGCCAAAGGTATTATGGAACTGTCAGTAGCATCTACAGCTGAGATTGTATCAGCTCCAGCCAGAGAGTGACTCCAAGCCAGAACAATGGCAAAAACAGTGACTCCAGCTACAACAAGAGGCACCTCAGACTTCAGGAAGGTTCAATCCTGAAAAGTTACTTACCCCAAAAGCAACTTTCTCATGATGATACAAAAGCTTAAGATGACTACAGTCAGAGCTTACATGCCAGTACCTAAAGTTATGTGGGACAAGAGATAGTCTGTGAATCACTGAATTAAGCTGTGTCAACAGAAGAATACTTCCCCATTACTGTTATGGAAGTATTTTTCAACTTTTCATGGATTTTTTTGTTCTTCCCACATAAGGGAAGTGTTTGGAGTTGGGGCTCCAGACTTCATCTGTGTTGTTCTCAGTATACTTTTCTTTGATCCTTTTCCCCATGTGTAACAATAGCAGCTGTCAGAATGTGCAGGTCCAGGGCTGACAGATGGACTCTGGAGCAAATAGCTGAGCATACCTGGCACCCATACTCCATTTGGAGGTGATGAGCTGCTTTGTTTCAATTCTGTTTTGGCTTGTTTAGTTGACAAGTAACAGATTAGAGTCATTCACCAGAGAGAGAACTCTGCTGCTAATCTACCTTGAAAACAAACTCAGAAGCTGAGCCAGATCACTCTTACTTTCTTGGCTTGAATTTGTCCTGCTCTCTATTGCTGAGGATATCAGCAATATCAGTGATATGCAGTGGATATGCCCAGGTGGCACTTTAACAATCATCGCTTCTACTCGTGACATCAACTAATGAATTCTTGTACTTCTAAGACAAGCTTTGCTTTTTTGACAGTTTGTTTAGCAGAGAATGAACAGTTAGCTGTTGGTGCTGGTGAACTCTTCATCACCTGTTACATCTCAAGCTGTCAGCAGTGATTTCAAATGCTACTCTTTACATTTTCACAGATGAGCAGTTCCACTTGCTATGGACCAAGCAGCAAAAAAAAACATCCATCGTATTAACCCAATCAACCACTCTTTCATAACCCATTCTGAGTTTTGCTAGTGCAAAATATTAATGGGACAACTCCCAGGATGAATACCACAATAAGTAACTGTTGTGAAGCTGCTCTTTGTGGACATCCCTGAGATTATGAGTTTATAAATCTCTTTGGTGCTAGTGTGCCTTAGGTGTTCCCTAAGATCTCCACAGAGACTTTCCTACCTTCTGTTTATGGGCTTTAGCTTTTGTTTGGTGGCAGGTTTTTCCAGTGTCATTTTTCAGGTGGATGAGTTCCCCAATCCAGCTCCATACTAGCCCACAGATAGTTATGCCAGCACTACACAGCAAAAAGGGTGGCATGAGAGTCAGGATGAATGGCAGGAGTGGAAAACAGGGTTCCTCTAAGCTTGTTTGAGCAGCGCAGTTGGAGTGTGTGTCATCATGACCTGAATTCAGCAAAGTACTCAAATGATCCATAGTAAGGGATGGAAACCACATTCCATAGTCATGCAAGTTTTTATAAACGTGCTTCACAGGAGACTTAATTTGCAGGTATAAAGAAAGGAAGACACAGAACTGGTAAGATGATGACTGGTGTGGAGATGCCACAGTTATTAACAAATTATTAACACTTATTAACAAATTTTGACAGTTCTGAAAGGCTCACAGGAGTGGGCAATCAAACACTAGTAAAGCTGCTTAAAAGGCCATGACAAAATCCCACTTTTCCCATGGGAATCTATAGACTACTATATAGTCTCTCTCTATATATAATATAGTCTATTTCCAGTGTTTAATATTGTTCAGGTCAATTTCTGTATAACCCTTGTGGATGAATTCTTAAACATTCTATTTTGTGGGTATCCACACTAAATTGTGCCTTGTAGTTTCAGACTATTGAATTTGTATAGATTATTCTCATTCCTAATTCTGCCTTTCGGCATACTGGGAGCTTCTTTTAATCTTGTGAAACTTAATGAGTATATTCTAATATCCAATTCTATGCAAGACACCAAAAATTAAAAAGTACAAGACTTTAGACCCCTCTGTAAAGCCCCGCCAAGCTGATGATAATCTTTGAGTACTTTTCAACCACCACTAAATCTACAGCAAGAGTAGTAACAAAAATCTATGCTTAAGTTTTGAGTTGCTGCAGGAAAGGCCAGAAGATACATGCAGGCTTGTACTTGTACCTGTTCAAAGCAAAACATATTCTGTAAACATTATGTTTTCAGTAGCCTCTGAAGTTGTCATCAGGAAAGCTAATAAAACTGGCTCAGCCTCTCTGAGCTATTACTTGTTACAGCCTCCTTATGCAATATTTCTGTCTCTTTTCTTGTGCCTGCCCTGACAATAAAAATCGCAGCACGTTGGTAGGGTTATTTATTGGAAGCCACTATGTTTCATAGAGGCTGCCGGTAAGAAGCATCTTGTCTGAGATGTGACATCTCAGAAACTTGCATCAGTTTCTTAATCACATAGTCTGGACGGGGATATTTAGTCTCACATACAGCCCTTAATGTTGTCAGTGTATGACCTGGATTGTATTTCCCTAGACAGGTTATGAGAATGCCATTTGAACACTTTCAAAAGCCTGATTAAAATACACAACTCCTACTTTGCCTCTCCTTGATACCCAAGAGCCACTACATTATCATAGAAGGAATTATTTGTATTAGCTTATTTTACAATTTTTTTGGTTTTATACCTGGTAAAAAAGGAGTGAATTGTATTCCTGAATAAAAGTAATATTTGCAGTTCAGTTATGAGAAAATTCACCTGTTCTTTGCAGTTTACAATGGTAAAACACTTCTCATTTCACCAAGAGTTTTAAAATGGATTTGTCTCTTCTTTTTTGTTCTTCTCTCCAATTGCTTTTAAAATGCATGAGTACCCTTTACATGTCCATCAGATTCTTTTCTGTAGCAGTTTTGTGTACCATTGTCTCCTTTCTTTTTTTTACCATCATTCATGACATTCAATTTCTTATTATCCTATTACTAACCAGTTTTGAAACTTCCATCTTATTTACAAGCATTAATGGCAATATTATTAAAAGTTAATATCAATAATCTTTAAAATAGTTAAGCAAAAAGAATACACAGTCAATGCATGTCTAAAATCCATTGCAATAATACTGCCACGTGGGCTATGAAAACTGTTCTTCCTATTCCGATGCATAGAAGCAAACCTTTACAGCTACACATGGCTTTAAAACAACAACAACAACAAACTAGTAAAACCTTCAGCCTTTGGTTCTTAGGCATGTTTTGATAATACAAAAATATGCGAATTCCAGATAAGCTTTGCAACAGGTGAAACTGCCTTTGAAACTGAGGGCCACACCAAGCTTCTTCAGAGAGCTAGAGACATGAAATCATCTTCTATGAGCCAGGTTGCATATTCGCTACGGTTTTATTAAAGGTTGAAATTCATTGTTTGTCACAGAGTGTTCTGTATTTCTTTTGAACTTCAGTCCACAAGCTATTGAGACTAAAAGAGGTTTTGCTCCATGGATTTCTATTTTATGTATTACTATATATTCTGTTTGGAATATAACAGTAAGAAGTGCATTTTATACACTCAAACTTGAAAGCATTGGTTTATGCGAAAACGTTTGACACATAGCATAGAGGTT
This sequence comes from Agapornis roseicollis, assembly GCA_002631895.1. Classification (NCBI taxonomy): domain Eukaryota; kingdom Metazoa; phylum Chordata; class Aves; order Psittaciformes; family Psittacidae; genus Agapornis; species Agapornis roseicollis. Next base: position 6,629 of record NDXB01005701.1, on the reverse strand, counting down.
AGTTCAACTACTTACCTAACTGCATTGATTGTGAAATGCTGAGTTCAAACCAGCTCACACAGGATTTGTTTCACTTTATCTCTGTTGGAAGAAATAAAACCTATAATTAAAGCCAAACTCCAATGCTTTGCTCCAAGTTTTACTAGTGCATGCCATCTAAAATGTACTAACAATGTCAAAAATAAAACACTGAATGTTCTTCTAGTTATCCTCCATGTATCATTTTCTTGTTTTGATAATCAGGCTCCAAAGTGATTGCAATTGAAATAATCCAAACCACAGGTTTTTGAAAGCTCTCCCCTGACCACCTTTGTGAGGGGGGGTTTCTTTGGATCTACATGAAGAAAAAATCTTGTCATGACTCTCTTGGGGCTTTTTATGCCTCACCCAGAGCTCCCTTATTCTTACTAAAGATTCAGATAGAAAACTGTGCCCTTCACCTAGGTCACCTGTTAAATATGACAAATGCCTTTCATCTGTTTAGAAAGATGAATAAGCTTCAATTATGAGAAAGTAATGGCACACATCTTTTTCCAACTGGAATTATAAGGGATTAGCTATTACATTTATAAAGATTTCTGGACTGTTGCAGTAAAAACGTGTTTAGTCAATAGATTTCAATGACAAGTTACTAAGTAAATCTGCAGGCTTGTTCAATTACATTTTTGGAGTGAATTACAGAAACAAGCATGTGGAATTCATCCTGGACAGTGCAAAAGAAAAGGTCCGGCTTTTTCTGTTGTTACCAGATATGCATATTCCACGTGGGCTTTCTAAAGAGGACTCTGCCTTCATAAAATACTAACTGGAAGATTTTCTCAGTGCTTTCTATCAGTGTATGAAAACAAGACAAAAGAAGCAGGACCATTCCTATCCTGATTCAGGTAGGATTCATTTTCTGTAGATATGCATAAAAAGAGATGTTAATGTAAATCTACACTTTGTGCAGCCTGAGGAAAGAGAGAAAAGACAGAAAAGCTGCCTTCTGGAAGGGCCTGCTTCTCGAGGCATGGAAAGAAGTGCCTTTTTCCTGGGAACTGATTCTTCAGGGATACTAGAGTAACTAACTGAGCCTAAACAGCCACATTTTGGAAAGGTGCAGTGGGCACATTATCAAAGAACAGAGTCGAACTTCTTCTGAGTTGAGCAGGGATCAGAGGAACAGGCTCTGGTCACTGATATTACAGGGGAACTGGTCTATCACGGATGGATGTTTGAATAGCAACACAGTTCATAGCTCCCAAATTAGTATTTAATTTGGGTTTTTTTAATTGGTAATTCCCTAAATCCAATCCTGCAGAACTGCATACAGCTGCATAGCAATCAAAGTTACAGACAGAAGGGCAATTTGTATTATGTAGTGTTGAAGACTATTATGAAAACAACACTGTTACTACAGAAATGTTTTGTAAGTGTAATGGTAGCAAAAAATTTAAACTACCTTTTACTCTTCAGGTTTGCACCTAAATGTAGCTTTCAGCTGAATGTGTGTGGGTAACCTTGCTTCCCCTCTGCCCAACCATCGCATAAAGAGTGCATCTTGTCTTACCAAAAACTGCTGAAAAGTTTAGACTCCCATTCTTCACATTTTTCTCCCTTAACTTTGACATTAAGCATTTTTCATTAGGAGTATACATATGTATCAGTGATATATACTTACTACAGTACAACTGTGATTTTACATGCACAGAGACATATCATAAAGTCATAGAATCATAGAATCCCAAGCTGGGAGGGACCTCAAGGATCATCTGCTCCAACCTTTCTAGGCAAAGCATGACCTAGACTAGATGTCCCAGCACCCTGTCCAGCCAAATCTTAAGAGTTCAGTGTTGAAAAGTCCACCATTTCCCTGGTAGATTATTCCAATGGCTGATTAAAATGAATTATATAAATTAAATTATAAGTAAAAACTGTGAATGTCAATATAAATATCAATATAAATAATGAGGGAAATAAATTGAGCCAAAATTACTGGCAACATTAACATCATGTTTCCACAGTGCTAGGCTTGTGCACGGAAGCTTAGAAATCTCACGTTACTTCTCATATAGCACTGTAAAACATTACAATGGCACCATTCATCACTACACCCATATTAAAAGCCTTAAACCTTTGCATGGTCTCAAAGAGCAATTTTCATAGTGTAAATAAATTCCCCTAAGAACAGCACTTCCTTTGTAGTATTTTAGAATTACTCTTAGTTTGTTTTTAAATCACAAAGATAAAAGCTCCTCAAATGCTCCATGTCATCATTTTACCAATAAAGCTGATCAAAATCCTTATGCCTGGAAGCTAGCAATTTCTGCTTTTAAACACCAATATACCTCTGAGCTCCTCGGTGTTATTCCTGGAAATTACAGCTGTGTGTGACAATAATGCCATTGCGAGATGCACCACCTTGTGAAGGTAGCTCAGGACTGATTCAAGACAATAGCTGCGATTACTTATATCTGTGCACTGAAAAGTACCCAACTATCCTAATCTTGTTCCACTGCACCTGCCTGAACTAGTTCCTTTCCATCTTTGGTAGCACAGCTAGTTCCCTATTGATACTATCTTGCTGCTTTCTCAAACCTTTGACACTTTGGTTTTTTCCTGTTCTATTTTCTTTTTGACAACAGTAGCTCTTTCATTCTGCTTGATAAAAGCCGATTGCTATGACTTAGTGCATGGTATTTCCACATTCCTGGAACTATCAATTTCAAGGACCTTCATATGTTAACTTGATAATATACTCATTTCTATGCATGTTGCACATGTTCAAGGACAAATAGGATTTCTAATAAAGAAAGCGGATTGAACTACATTGTGTGAAAATTGCTAACAGATGGAAGGAAGATACAGTAATGGCAACTGGCCATCATAAGACAATGCAACAACAATGAAAAGGCAAGGTGCAGGTATCTGTCTGGAGACAGATGCCCTTGAAGTACAGAAAGCCACAAAATAATAGGGCAGGTATACAAGCATACATAGATTTTTAAAACAATATTCCAAGCACTGTTGTTACAGGAGACATATAAGGTGGAAAACTGTCAATAAACCATCTAGACAAAAGTAATTGAAAAAATGTTAATAAGGCTATGCATATTGTGTTATAACATCTATATCACATCTATAATATCAAACAATAATATCATTATGTTGATTTTAAGATGAAGTAGATTCTTTTGTCTTTTCCATACAGTCAAATTGAAGGGTGCTGATTCTGGTTTGTGGAGCAATCAAGGTGTGGTGGCTGTTGCAGATTATCACGTCCCTACCAAAGCCATCAAAATAGGAAACACGCTTCCAGCTCAGCAGATCCAGACATTACTCAAAGGAAACCAGACTCTGAGGAATATCATCCCTCTCTATGTTCCTTAAGAACACTCCACCCTGTGCAGGATCACTGCATTTATAGACACAGTAAGAGACAGTAAATGCAATTGTGAAGAATGCGCTTCTTAACAAGGAATTCAGAGCTCCTGGTATCCAGTTCTGCACAGAGTTTGACTCTCCTATGAAGATGGGCTGAGAAGCGATCTTTGAAGGACCTGTACGATCAACATCTTCAATTTTGTGCAGCAGATTTACAGTGCAGATTCTGATGGCTGAGAAAAAACACACAGATCTGAAACAGTGAAAAACTTGTCCTATCAGACAACATGAAGAGTAACAGAGCTGGTGAACAGCCATGCTGGATGTCGAACATCATCACCATCATCATCATGGCTTGACTTCATGAACGAAGATTTGGAAAGGGCTTTACCCACACTTACTACAAGCATGCTGATGACTAAAAAGGCCAATGTGGGATAGGCAATTCCGATTGCAAACAGCACAGCGAAAGGTCTCCTTGGGTGGTATAGGTGGGACATGATTCTTTCTATGTTCTCTTTTCTCCTTGAGACTAATTCTGTGTGAGTTCTCAAAGGAGACAACAGTGTTATGTATGGTGTGTCTCCAAGTCTCCCGACTGGAGGCCAAGGTGGGCCACTGATGGTAGTCAATATGGCCAAGGCTAAGGTATTGTTTCAGGGAGTCCTTATATCTCTTCTTTGGGGCACTTCTCTTGTGGCAACCGGTGGTGAGTTCACTGCTGCAACTTCCAGTGCACCTTATCACCTGCTGTTTCTTCCCTGCCTGTCACTACAGGGCTTTGCAAGTGTGGGTAAACCCTTCAGGCCTGCACAGTGGTTTTTTTTAGGTGAGGAACTGGTCCCACCATTTACTTACAACTGAGGTTTACCTGCCAGGGCCTTGTGAGCTTGGACGGTGACAGCAAAGTCCTCAGGTCATAGGTTTGATTAGAGTATCCTTCTCTTAGATGGATGGCCTTACAGAGCTAAACAAGCTCCATCTGCTGGGTTTGAAGTTAGAGTTATCTTTCTCCTAGGATGGCTGCCTGAAGGCTAGTGAGACCATCCTGCCCATGGACACACTTTGTGCGACCCTTCAGTTGAGACCTGTCTGGCATGGGAGACCCTACTGGAGGCATAAGCCACCACCAGCACAGCTCCCAATCTCTTTCCCTGTGACAAGGGGGTGGCCATGAAAGAATGCTGAACATACTAGATAAGCTACAGGGCAGGGGTCAGCTTGTGTAGGAGCTCATGTTTCTGAAATCTGCTAGTGCCTGGGAATCACCTTGCTGAATTCATAAAGGTGTAAAACTCCTCCTGCTGCTCTGAGAGATCAACATAGAAAAAAGTGTCCAAAAAATCATCCTTTTATATGCAAACATGAGTTTGCTGAAAAGGTAAGATAACAAGAGCATAGTGATTCACAATGGCTCCAGGACTTCTCTGGATTACAGGGTGTAACTTTCAGCTCTGATGTTTTGAGCAGTGACTCAGTATTTCTCAGTAAGCATTCCTGATTAGAGCCATGGCTTTACTTGATTTTAGTTTCTTACTTTTTTGACCTTTTCTATCTGGGGCAACATATTTGTATATCCTTCCAAGGATGAAGGTTTTATTTCTTTCACTCTCCCAATTCTTGTGCGAGTAGGATGAATTCTTTGGGGATGAATAGAAGTTATTTGGCCTATAAAACTTGCCCTTTTTTGGTTCTATCTTTCTCACATGATGTCATGCAGTTATTTTTCTGAATGACTTCAATGTGTTTGCCTCAACAAGCCTGCTATTTTATTATTTTATTATATATGCATTCTGTAAAAACCAGCTCTGTCTCCTGCTACCATTTCTGAAGTAAGAAACTCTGATAATATCAAGCGGATTGGAAATATTTAGCAGGCATCTTATACAATTGTAGTCTTACAGTTTTTCAGTCTGTTGTTGTGACTGTTTCTCTACTCTGTTATATTATTGCATTTATTATAAAAGTATGACCATATTTGATACAATTATACCAGTCATAATAAAAGAAAAATATTCTCCCCCCCAACCCCATCAAATTGCCTAAAAGAAAGGATTCAAAAGAGAGGGAATTCTAAAAGAATTCTAAAGATTTATCTAAACCAAAGATTCCTGTGGAAGCTGGAAAGATACAAACACAACAGACAATTCTCTCTCATCTGGCTTCACAAGTGAAAGGGACAAATTCCAGATTGCTACAATGGAATTTTGGATTGCTAAAATGGAGTTTAGCAATCTGAAGTTTGGAACAGTGGGCTAGCAAACCTGAGTTTGATGAGGAGATAAGTACCGACACTGACTACCTTTCCTGCCTAGCTGCTGGGTTAAACAGATTTGTACAATCTGACTGTTGGCTTCTCAGTGCTAAAATAACTGCAAAGTATTTCCTGAGAAGCTTGAGGAAAAGCACTGTGCTTCTATCATAGCACTTTTTCTCTACTAGTGAGAATTTATCATAGTATTTTGTCCCTTGAGAATATCTGGAATTTAAATAACTATTGTACACGTTCTGCTTCTTCATGGTGGATACAATCAGAGAAAAACTCATCAAGGTGTTCCACAATCTGGGTTAGTGGCAGCTCTGAACTACTGAGGAGATGTGTCTTTTCCAAAGAAAATACTCATTTATATGGGATCATTACTTTTCAAGAGAAAACAACATATATGTAGGTGACTTAGGACAACTCTTATGGCCACAGAATACAATACTATGGAAAAGCACTGGACTGGAAAGAATACCCCAAATGACTCTACAAATCTGTCCTCAATAGCTCCAATGTACTTTGTAACATTGTTTTAAAGATGGCATGTGTTATTTACATAATACTTAAAATCCTTACAAATATTCATTTGGCTTCTTTTCCCTTTACCCACTCAAGCCCTTGACATATCACAGCTGTTCAAAGTTTCATTTTTAATCTGGAAATTATAGCCATATTTTTTAAATAAATTCAAACCCATGCATATTCACCCAATTTTTTGACATTTCTCACTTTCTGAAAACCCTATGCAGCTACAATCATAGAATCATAGAAGAGTTAGGGTTGGAAAGGACCTTAAGATCATCTACTTCCAACCTGCTAGCACAGGCATGCATACCACCCACTGTACCGTGTCACCCAGGTCTCTGTCCAACCTGGCCTTGAACACTGCCAAGGACGGAGCATTCACAATCTCCCTGGCCAACCCATTCCAGTGCCTCATCACCCTAACACTAAAGAACTTCTTCCTTATATCTAACCTGAACTTGCTCTGTTTAAGTTTGAA
>NDXB01005700.1:64865-80206 GCA_002631895.1 Agapornis roseicollis | reverse complement strand
TTTTTGGGTACGGGTTTTAAGGCGCGGGGTCGGGGGGGGGGGGATGTTGGACTGTGGCTTATTGGAATAAATGAGAAGGAAATATGGGCTCCGAGCAGAAGAGTGTTGTGAGGCTGTGTCTGATGGTGTGTGGCAAAAGCCTTTGGGCATTAAAGAGATTTTAACCTATGTCATTTGTCTCGACTGTATGTAAAGCTCCTTTTAATTCTATTTAATTTTTTAATGCCTGCTGGAGTCCGATGCAGGGAAAGGAAGACTTTAATCTGCATTTCGAGCAGAATGGGTACTTGAGGGAATATCTTTCTCTTTTATTCCCGATCAACACAAATGATCTATTGGAGAGACTTGAGGATGTCAAAATATTCCCTTGGATTTGTATTTCCTGGCCCATTGGCCGAGGCAGCAGGGCCCAGCCTGGGGAGGGCTGCATGGAGCCGCATCCAGCACGGTGCTCGCGGCGCTGCCGGCATGCTAACCGGCATTCCTGGCCTTCCTGAGATGACAGGCAGAAATGGGGCTTCCTCTTGGTGTGTCCCTGCAAAGCGTGCTCTGCCACCCGCTCCACGTTAACCTAGGAAGGCATCAAGATCTGTGTAATCAAGGCTTCTCCTATTGACTTGAATTATTTGCCTAACCTTGGGAATTCAGGTGCTGTAATGGCCATGTGTAAGCACACAGGAATTGCTTCCTGCTATTTTTTCTATGCCTTGGCATGAAGAAAATGAGTGGTGTTGCTCTTTGATGGGAGGAAATGCCTCGTGTCACCGTCTCCTTTAATTCTGATGATAGCCATGATCAAAAGAGACTTTCATTTTAAGCCATGACATCAAGCCCATTACACGGTGCTGACATACACGACTGGGAGCCAGGCACCCAGGCTGTGCAAGACCAGGTCATTTTAGAGAAGATAGCATTAATAATGTGGTTTCTCCTGAAAGTGCCTATGTTTGTGCAGGAATCCATGTGGATAAATTGAGGTTGGCCTCCTGCAGTTCTCAGTTTGTGTTAGTTAACTAGCTTAGAGGCTGGATGGAGGGAAGATGGTTGGATGCTTGGGGTCTTTTTGGGGGGGAGTTGTGTGTTTTGGAGGGGTTTTGGTGTGGATTGGTTTTCCTGGAGGATTTTTGCCTTGCTTGGGACATGGCCATGGGTTGCTCCTGCGCAGGGGAATGTTTGCCAGGTCTGGGGCAGCCAGTTCATTGGTCCATGGTAAACATGGAATTTTATGAACCAGGCATTAAGAAAGAAAAATCTTATGGGGAGCTTTTCTTGTTATTTCCACCATTTCCCCATTATCTGCAACTTATGAAGCTACTTAACATCAGCTATCCAATGGTAAAGAACCCAGAATGATAGCAAGGAAATGAGAAGCAGCAATTGCTGCTTTTGATGAATTCTTAACTGGTTGGAAACCGGTTCTATTTGCAGGAGTGTGAGACTTTTGTGCACATTGTCCCACTGGAACACTGACACCTCCATGAGGTGTTTGTTTAGGTTTTTATTTCAGGATAAGCGTGCTTTTGAATGCACTTACCTTGATTTCATCTCAGACTTGTAAACCTGCACAGAATAGCTGTGATTCCCTGCAGTAAACACAGAATCCCAGCCTGGTTTGGGTTGGAAGGGAGCTTAAAGCTCATCCAGCTCCAACCCCTGCTCCCACAGGCAGGGACCCCTTCCACTGCAGCAGCTTGCTCCAAGCCCCTGTGTCCAACCTGGCCTTGAGCACTGCCAGGGATGGGGCAGCCACAGCTTCTCTGGGCCATCACCCTGGGCCAGCGCCTCAGCACCCTCACAGGGAACAGCTTCTGCCTCAGAGCTCAGCTCAGGCTCCCCTGTTGGGGCAGGTTCAAGCCATTGCCCTTGGCCTGGCCCTACAGGCCCTTGTCCCAAGCCCCTTTCTCTCCAGGTTCCCTGCAGCCCCTTTAGGCCCTGGAGCTGCTCTCAGCTCTCCCCTTCAGGAGCCTTCTCCTCTCCAGGCCCAGTTTTCTCTTTATATAGGGTGTTAAACATTTTAAGGGGGGTTTATTAGTATTATGATTGTTTCAATCACTTGTCTCACCACAATACTGGAAGCTGAGGGTGGAGCTTGGGACGAGCCAGTCTTTGCCCTGCCCAGCATGTGCTGGTGCCTATGGGTGCAGAGCATGTGGCCATTGGCATTACCTATGGCCAGTGGGATGAACCTGGATGGTTGATGGTTTTAGATCCTCCTCTTTGGAAAGGAGAGAATTTAGGTCCTTGGGAGCCATGCAGGGTTTGCGATTTGTTCCATTTTGATCTCAACCCAATATGGGTTTTTTCCCTCTCTTTCCTGGTGCATATTTTTTGCTGTATGCTTAAAAATTGCAATGATTCCTAAGTGTGGATGCTGTCTCAAGAAAGCAGTCCTTGCTGAACCCATGCCTCATGGTGTCTCAACCAGCAGAAGTGGATGGTTTTCCATAGTGTGGTGGGATGCAGTGTGCCCAAGTATTGCTATTGCTCACCATCCACATGAGGGATGTCTTTGCCATGCCTGGCTTCACTTAGACAGGTGGGAAGTAGGTGTTGGGGATGGGATCTAAAACCCTCCCAGGTCTGAAGTCAGAAAAATGGAACCATTGAATTGAATCCCAGCCTGGTTTGTGTTGGAAGGGACCTTAAAGCTCATCCAGTTCTAGCCCCCTGCCACTGGAGCAGCTTGCTCCAAGCCCCTGTGTCCAGCCTGACCTTGCGCACTGCCAGGGATGGGGCATATTACCTGAAGCAGAACTGTATTGCATGTCAGCACTGGATCTAGGACCCAAACCTCTGTGGGAAAGGTCCCCCAACATGCTGGAAAGGTCTCTGCATGTGTGTCTGTAGATATAAGAGGTAATTAGATGTTCTCTTGGGTTATAAAATAACTCTGCAGTGCTCAGAGAAACATTGGATGTGTTGTTAAGGTAAACATCCGTGCACAGGAACAAGTTTGTCTCCTTTCTTAATCCATCTGTTGCATCTCCGATGCACTGAAGGTATTTTATGCAGCCTAATTAAGTTTTGAAATCACTGCTGCAATGTATCACTCAAGCCAGAAGCTGTGATGTTCAGACAGATAAGGCAGCACTGTGGCTAACAGGAGCAGCCATGGTTGCATGGGAGAAGGTCATTTCTTCTTCTGTAGGAGACAGTGCCTGTGTTCCTTCAGAGCCCGGATCTGATGTTTGCTGGAGATAAGCTGTCTTAGAGTGGAAATATCTCTGGAATTCTCCTCTCCAGGCTTTTTGCACATGATTCTGGAAGCTGGGTCCTCTGGGAACTTCCATGGGTAACTGGGCACATCCAAAACGGCCAAAACTTTCATGCGTCACCTTTTGGCAATGGTTGTTTCCAGGTCTTACATTTTCATTGTGCTGAACAGGTAGTGATGGATGGGAGCAGAGGAATCCAATGGCACATTAAAAAGTCTTTTTCTTGATTAGGGGAAAAACATGGCTTTATTCTGTTTTGGTGGTATGGTTTCAGTAAATGGTGCGTTTAAATGTGCTCAGTGTGGGATCAGCAAGGAACTGACCTGGTAGAAAAGTTTGGGGTTTATTTGAGAAAGCCAATAGCAGGTTTGATGCAGTTAACCTAAATCTGGGCATGGATGGCAAAACCATCCCAGAGACCCATTAGAACCAGAACACTAAACTAGGACCTGTGTTTTCCAATGCACTGTTTGAGCAGTAGTCCATGACCAAGCTTGGGCTTGCAAAGAGGCTTTGTCTTGCAGGAACATCTCCGGCTGTGTCCTCTGGGATGCAAGGGGGATTTTTGCAGACCTGTTGGAACCTGCTGCATAACTGACAAGCCTTGGTGTGGAAACTGTTCTGTCATGAGTGCAAGAGGAGAGGGTTTGGTTGTTCAACACAGGAGTGCTGAGGCGCTGGCCCAGGGTGATGGCCCAGAGAAGCTGTGGCTGCCCCATCGCTGGCAGTGCTCAAGGCCAGGTTGGACACAGGGGCTTGGAGCAAGTGGCTCCAGTGGAAGGGGTCCCTGCCTGTGGGAGCAGGGGTTGGAGCTGGATGAGATTTAAGGTCCCTTCCAACCCAAACCAGGCTGAGATTGATTCTGATTTGCCCTTGGTTACTCCCATGGAGGCAAATGTTATGGTGAGAATATGTGGGAAGAAAAGTTATATTAAATGTCTCCATCCTCCAATCTGTTGAGCTGAGCAGGTTGCAGCAGTGCCTTCTAGTTTATGGAAGGGCAAAAAATGGGAGCATCCCTTTTTGCAGGCATTCAATCCCCCCCGGCTGGGCTGGGTTTTTCCAGCTCTGGTCCACTGGCAGCGTGTCCCTCCCTGCAAAGGAAGGGATAAAAAGACTCTAGCTCAAAGCTAACAACCACGAAGGAAAGAGTCCCAGCTAGCCCCTGTGAGTTTGGAAATGCTTTGGATGGGGCTGGTGGCACTTGCCAGTTTGAGCCCGTGTGGTGCCAACACGATGATGTTGAAGAGTTAAACCGAAATACGTGTGAGGCAGCGAAGCTTGATGTTTGCCTTGCAACTAAAATAACCAGTGAGACGTAGAAGCTGAAGCAAACCCAAAGAGGGTTTAATTCTGGGGGTGCAGAAGATAGAAAACAGGGCAAAATCCAACAACCGCATGTGATGCAGGTCCGCAAAATGCCTCCTTGGATTGAACCCTGGTTTAAAGCGTGCCCTTGGGCATCTCGAACTGGTGCCCAAGCGCAGCAATTTGGGCTCTTTTGCCAAGGCAGAAACTTTCTGCATGATTCATGGGTCTCATTCAAATTTTAAAGAGACTTTGGAAAACAAGTGGCAGGTTAAATCAGGTGTCTGCTCTTCTGGCACCTTCACCACAGGGTCTGAAGCAGTCAAAGGTGGAGAACAGCCTTCCGATGCCTAGAGGGGACTCACAAGAAGGCTGGAGAGGGGCTTGGGACAAGGGCCTGTAGGGCCAGGCCAAGGGCAATGGCTTGAACCTGCCCCAACAGGGGAGCCTGAGCTGAGCTCTGAGGCAGAAGCTGTTCCCTGTGAGGGTGCTGAGGCGCTGGCACAGGGTGATGGCCCAGAGAAGCTGTGGCTGCCCCATCCCTGGCAGTGCTCAAGGCCAGGTTGGACACAGGGGCTTGGAGCAAGCTGCTCCAGTGGAAGGGGTCCCTGTCTGTGGGAGCAGGGATTGGAGCTGGAGGAGCTTTAAGGTCCCTTCCAACACAAACCAGGCTGGGATTCTGTGAAAAACATGGTTCTGAGTGGAAGCACCCTTGCCTGAATGCTCGTGCTGAGGCTGTGAGGCTGTAGGTGGTAGAAAACATGATTTGGCCAGCACTTGCTCCAGGGATCATGATCGACTGCTGGGGTCTGAGAGGGAGCATTTCAAAGGGAAAATTGGAAGGGAGGCAAGGGCAGAGCTCCTTCCTAAAGCAGCAACCTTAAACTGAATGCCCAAATCCTGCTGCAATTGGAGACTGTCACTAAAAATCTATCTGCCTTTGAGAAGCCCATGGGGTGTGATGCTGGCTGTCTCGCATGTGGTGGCCTTTCCCTTTTCTTTGCTGGCCCGATGTAGCCTCTTTTCTTAACAGGCAGTATATTTGAGTTCCTACAGGTTCAGTAGGAGAAAGGCAAACACCTGGCTGCCACGCAGTGTGTTTGTCAGCCGTGTGGGATGCTCACATGCAGTACAGTACTACAAGTGTAGCCCTGTTTGCCTTGCCAGCTACTGAATAGCCTCAGCTCTTTGTTTTTAATAGAAGTTCAGTTGCAGGCTGATGTTTCTGGGGGCTTTTGAAGGTTTTTTGCTTTATCTGTGTGAACGAAAGAGGGGGTTTCTGCACTTACAGCCTCACAGAACTCTTCATTTTAGTCTTGGGGCTAGTTTTAAGTGTGTTTTGATTTCATACCGTGTCCAACAAACCCCATCTCCTCCCCTCCACACCAGTGGGCTTCACTGCAGAGGTGGGAAGGGGAAATTCCTTACCATGGCCCCATTTACACTGGATTAGTGCTGACAATGGTAATATTATTTGAAAGCAGTAAGGTATCAGGACTGGGAAAATTGTACTTTGCAGCCTGTGTTATCTGGGAGTTGATCCTTACCCATCCCAGCCTTGGAAAAGCACCCCTGACTTTGGCGCATCTTTCGTTGCATTTAAATTCATTTAAATTATGACCCTTTTTTGAGGGAGCTATTGAGGAATAAAAATCTCCAAGTCTCCACCTACGTGTTTCAGGGAATTTAAAACATCAACTTGAGATTAATGTCATCATGTGTGGGATGTGTGGGATCTCACAGAGGGGTTGGGATATGTTGGTTAAGGAGGATAGGAGCAGTGGTGATGCTGGGGGCAGGTTTCACAGCCTGCCCTCATTGCTTAGAGACAGGCCAAGGGCAATGGCTTGAACCTGCCCCAACAGGGGAGCCTGAGCTGAGCTCTGAGGCAGAAGCTGTTCCCTGGGAGGGTGCTGAGGCGCTGGCCCAGGGTGATGGCCCAGAGAAGCTGTGGCTGCCCCATCGCTGGCAGTGCTCAAGGCCAGGTTGGACACAGGGGCTTGGAGCAAGCTGCTCCAGTGGAAGGGGTCCCTGCCCATGGGAGCAGGGGTTGGAGCTGGATGAGCTTTAAGGTCCCTTCCAACCCAAACCAGGCTGGGATTCTATAATCAACACCGTTGCAGCCCCCAGTCAGGGTGCCTGCAGGGTTTCATACAGGCACACAAATACGTTGGTTTTCTAAAGCTGGGTCTGTAGAAATCACTAAAGATGGACCCTGTTGTTAGAGCTAATAATTAATAATAAATGTGTGTCAGGATCTTAAATTCATGTGTGCATTTCAGTGGGCATTTGGTTGTTCCGTGCTTCTCTTAAAACATCCCCCAGCATCGCGCTTATCACCCGGTGTGTGCAGGTCAGACAGGCTGGATCCTGTGCCCTGCTCTTGTTACAGGCAGCATCAGCTTGAAGAGCATCTCGTGTCTCAAACATCAGCCTAGATGGGGCAGCCACAGCTTCTCTGGGCACCCTGTGCCAGAACCTCAGCACCCTCACAGGGAACAGCTTCTGCCTAATCCATGACCTGAACTTCCTCTGTTTAAGTTTAAGTCCATTTCCCCTTGTTTAGAGGTTTGCAGGGGTTCGGCTTGGTTTTGCTGTTAGTACAGAAGATGCAAAAGAAGCCTGTATAAGTTATTAATAATAAGGCCATTTATATTGTCCAAGTTATTTTTTTTATAAGGTTATTTATGCTTCATGGTTACCTGGTTCCTTTCCCATGGGGATCTCGAGCTCCTTCCCCTCGCACGGTTCCTCTGCAGGGAGGCAGATGGGTGGAAGAAGCTCCATCTCTTTAGTCAAACACTGCCTGGAAATGAAGCTTTTTGTCGGGTCAGGTCTCCTGCTCTTATTTTTAGTTACACTATTGCCACAGTTAATCACTGCTTTAAAATCAGGATAATGGTTTGACAGCAGACTGTGGGAGGAACAGGATGGGGAGAGGAACTGGGAAGAAGTGTCTCGTCAGGCTTTATTTTGGGTTTAGATCCTCATCATATGCAAATATGACTATTGCCAATTATTTTTTATGGGATGACCAAACTGAGAGCAAACGAGGCTTTTCCCTGGCGACTCGCCTGGATTTGTCCCTTATCCCCAAGGAAGCATCTCCTGCCAACCTGGGTGTTCTTTGCACCTGGGAAATGGGAGCTTATGGATGTTGGCTGCAGTGGGGTTGCCTTGGTCAATGTGTGGATGGAAGGCTGTTTCTTAGTGGGTTTTGGTGGGCTTTAGTAAGTCCTTATGCTTTACATGAACAACACAGCAGGAAAATTGGTGTGTTCTTCATGGAAAATTGTCAAAGGAGTTGCTGGGAACCTGTGGTGTGCGTGGAGCAATGGGTTTTAAGGAGATGCCTTTGAAAGCAGGGCTGTGAGATGGGAGCTGCTGTTGGCTGAGGAGCAGAGGTGATGGCAAAGCGTTACAAAAAGAAGGAGAGGTTTGTAGTGGGCTTTTCTTTGTGGGAGTGAGAAGGAAATGCCAGCATGGGTGATGTTATACGTGTGGGTTTCCCCTGAACAAGCCCTATGGCCTCCTGCTGCTCGGTGCCAATGGAGGCATCTGGGAGCACCGTCGTCTCCTTTCCTGGTACACCAAAAACCTGAAACCTCCTAAAAATAGAAGCCTGAGCGTCATCTGGGAGGCAGAGCCTGTCCCGGGCAGCTTCTTACACAGCACAGCAACCTTTAGAAATGCATCTGGTGTTCTTGTGTGTGTGCCAGGCGGGAATGAAAGCCACAACTGTACCCACACTGAATTCACTGACAGGGTCGGTGGAGAGGTCTGTGTCCCACATCCCTGCTTGCCACTCACCTGGGGGCTCCAAAAGTTGCTATGAACAATCTCTGGGGTCAGCAGGCAGCAAGGAGTTCCTGCAGCTTCTTTACTGAGGTTGGTGAACAAGCCGTGAGCAACGATCTGCATCCTTCTGATGCTCAGCAGTCCTTACATGCTCAGCCCTTTGGATTCCTGACTGCTGCAAAGAGTATTTGGGTGGTTTACAGAGGGAGCAAGGTGCAGACCTAAGGGAATGGGAAAGATGCAAAGGTCCTAGGAGCCCAGACTCCTCCTGATACATGGGGATGGATGCTCGGAGCAGAGCCAGTATGGGGGCTGCTGCTGCAGGACAGGCAGGACACATGGTGGTGGCCATAGGGCTTCCTCTGAGTTCTTTGCATTTAGTGGCTGGAATAAGATTTGTAATTTCAGGAAGGTGTTGAATTCAGAGCCTCCTCAGGCCGTTCACCACAACCTGTGCAGGGACTCCATTACCCTCATGGTTGAAAATGTGACTGTATTTCTGAATCAGCTCCAGGGTCTTTTATCACCTCTGCCCACTGGGATGGGTATCCCTCCATCACCACGTTTCCATTCCCGAGGCTAAGTTTGGATGCCAATGCAGCTGCTCCTGACAAGGTTTTGGTGCTGTGCTGAATAGCCGAAGCTCTTACCGGTGCCCACCACCATCTCCTTCAGCCTTCTGGCTGCCCTCATCACTTTCCCATGAGCTGTGGGTCTGCGCTGGGATCACTCAAAGTGAAGGACTTTTTAGTCCTTCAGTGTCTTCCAACTGGAGTCTCCGAGAAGGAGCAAACTTCTCACCATTAATTTATGCATCCTTTAAAAAGAAGCCCACAACTGTCGTTGTTCATGTTTCTTTTCAAGTATTTCCTTTCCTGAAAGCCACAGGCAAGATTCCAGCCATGTTCTGCTCTGACGGAGAGTGATAGCTGCGATGGTGAGGCCACCATCCCGTTTTCCTTGTCTTTGTCATTTCCTAGTAGGTAGGAACTGCTGTAAGCAAGTGGAAGGCTGTAATACAGATCTGTGGGACTTTGCTATCTAGATTATGTTGGTTTCAGTACCCTGGAAGCCCAACAGGGTGAAGAAAAGCCCTTTAGCACCTGGCAAGCTCATTACCAAAGACAGCTTTGTTAGCCCACCATGACAAAGCTAAATGTAGTAGTTCAGTGCCAGTTTGCACTGGAAACTCTTGGTGTACTGGGGTGGAATGTTAGGTCAGTAATAAATACAAGTGCTGCTGGTTAAGAAGTGATTTTCTGCTAAGACTGCAGTAGTTGAGGTGCAACCATTTTGTACTGGGAAGGAAACCAGGTAACAGTGGCAATAAATAACATCACCATGTTATTTATTGCCTGTGTTGACTTTTATTGGTGATGGGTTCGTGGATGGAGCCTGGTGCCTACCATGACTACACAGCAGCAGGCGACCTTGTCTCCTGAAGGATTCATCCATGGTCTGCAGGACCGGGTTGCTGCAGAATGAGCCCCTTTGGGCTGCCAACAGAAGTGGTGCCATTGCTGCCCAACTGCTGCTTGCTGATGGTCCATCCTCTCTTCTGTGGAGCAATTCGACTTGTAAATGAAGGGGGTTAAAATATTAATGACTGCACCAAGGCAGTGTGCGAAGGGCTCGGTTCCTCACTGCGTTATTAAGCCTGCTGAGAGGCTGGTAATGAGCTGTAATGCAAAGACTGGGTTAGGTAAAGCATTTAAAACGTTATCGTGATGTATACTAGTTTAATTATATAGAATAGAATTAAATTGATCATATAAAGTGGGGAAAGGACAAAAATAACGTGGACTGAAGCAGTGTGCCCACTGAGGCTTGACTCTGCTGCTGCTGCTGAGGGTGAAGTAGCTGAGAATCCCTGGGTTCGCAATGGCCCAAACGTGCCCAGTTTCATGTAAGATGTTGGTGCAGCAGCTGGGCCCAAGGTGCTGTGTCAAAGCAGGGGAAGCTTCTGGGCTGGCTCGCAGAGAGCATTCGAGACACTGTTCTTTGGGTTATTTATCTGGGGCTTTCATTTACCCTTTGACTTTTCCCTCTGGATATGACTCAGGTTTTCAGTAGTTCTGTCTTGCCTTTGCTTTGTCTTACTGAGCAAAGGGGGGATTATTATTCCTTTAGCAAAGCAAGCCAAACCCAAATACAAAGAGCTTTTGGCTATGAAACAGCAGCAGGTTTCCAGGTCTTTGGACTCAGCATATTCAGTGAGACACAGGTTTGTGTGCGGTGGAAAAGCAGGATGCTCAAATCCAGCTCAAAGTTGCATGCAAAACAATTCCACACGCCAAAACAAAGAAAACACGAAGCTAATAGCGATTATTCCTTATTTCCTTCCCTATTTCTCCCTGTTCTTCCTTATTCTCTCCCTTCCCTGCTGCTGCTTTGGTCTTGAGCCTCTGGCATGGCAATAGATAACGTTTATCTCCATGCACAGACTAAGTAGAACTAATTTCAATCATTTCTTTTTCCTTTAGTCATCACAAAAGAGTGTTTAAGGCAAAGATGTTCTCCCTGACGTCTCTTCTGTTTGAGAGGTGTATTGCTTCTGTGAGGCCCTTCCTGCTGAGTGAATAGCTCTTCCTTTAGGGACCCGCTTCAGTATTTGGAGGTCCAGAAGCAGCTGCAGCTGCTCCAACTGCCTGGGAATGGAGGGCAAGGGACTGGGTTTGGGACATTGGGGTTATTTCTATAGGTGTAAAGTCTTTGGGAAAGGAAAGAAAGGTGCTGGTAATTCTGAAGAGTAAGATACAGAGAGCTTCATAGTGTTAAATACTGATTCCTGTTTCTCAGATGCCAATTATTAGGTCTATCAGGAAAAAAAAGAGTAATAGTAAATAAAAGATGAATAATGCTCCCAAATTTGGAGAGCCGTTGGTGTTTGAAAGGAGATCCCTGGCACACAATTATTAGTTCAGCTTTGGCTTGTGGCTACTCTGAGGCTTTGAGTACGAGCACTTGAAGCCTTTTGGCTTGATGAGGACCAATTGCAGCATGTGAAGCTGTTGTGCCTTGGAAGGGCCAGCCTCTTTGCCCGTGTTTTGCTCAGTCATCTCCCATTTAAAGCAGACGGTGGGCCTGTTGTGTAACCGAGCAGACGGCTTTGTTACAAGACTCAGCCAAATCGGGTGCTGCCTCACGTAAGACTAAACAACATCTCATTTCTGGGGGTTTCGGCCCTCCCTGTTCTACTTGGAGTTTGGAGGATGAAGTTATTCCAGGGGGTGAGATGAATGGAAACCTTCCTTGGTTATTAATAACACGCTTGAGTCTTGAAGAAACACAAGGGATGCTGAGCAGCTCTATGTAGTAAAAACAGAGTCCATGCAAGGTTGCGGGATGAGCCCATGGGTTCAGCACATGGGGGGATATGGATCCCATAGGATAGGATTGTGTAACGGATTCCTTCATCCCTGACCATGTAATGCCTTGGGCAGAGAAGGGAAGTGCACTGCATGTGATTTTTCAGGAGCAGCCTCTTAGTTTCCCATTTCACAGGGGACAGTGTCCAATGCAAAGCTCCATGAGCAGCACCAAGGGGACATCTCCTGGTCCTTCCCTGGCTCGTTTGGTCCTAGTGTTGGCCCGAAAACCACCCGGCCATGGGCTATTGAAAGCATGGAGCATCCCACTGTGTTATGGTAATATTTAAACCCAGTGTTTCATGATGTGCTGCAGTAAGCTTGTGTTTGCAGTGCTTGTTGCTCGTGCCAGTGCCCAGAAAAGTGGGATGTTCCTGGGAAATCAAGAAATTATTTCAGTTCAATGGCAAGTTCAAAGCAGGAGCCAGATCAAAGAAGCCCAGTGTCCCCCAGCAGCATCATAAGAGAAAGCAGGGCCAGGCCAAGGGCAATGGCTTGAACCTGCCCCGGCAGGGGAGGCTGAGCTGAGCTCTGAGGCAGAAGCTGTTCCCTGTGAGGGTGCTGAGGCGCTGGCACAGGGTGATGGCCCAGAGAAGCTGTGGCTGCCCCATCCCTGGCAGTGCTCAAGGCCAGGTTGGACACAGGGGCTTGGAGCAAGCTGCTCCAGTGGAAGGGGTCCCTGCCCGTGGCAGGGGTTGGAGCTGGAGGAGCTTTAAGGTCCCTTCCAACCCAAACCAGGCTGGGAACTATGCCAGGGCACACAGCTCCTAGGCCAGGTGCTCCCATGTTCCTGGGGTATCCAGAGCCTGTTTCAGGGGAGCTACAGGAGATTTGGCTCTTTCAACACATGGTTTGAGGTTGAAGTTTGAGGTTTTCTCGTTGAAACCTAGCCAATGTTTCTAACAAAGCAGGTTTTAGCGCTGGTATAGCTGTGTGCTGCTGGTGTAACAGAGCACAGCAGTGCACTGGTTGTTAGCTATGTCTCAGTCCTGGCAACCCCTATTTGTGCCACTGGCCCTTGCCTTCACCTTTGGAAGCTCTTGCGTATCACACTGGGGAGAGGAAGGTGTGCAGCAGCAGGGCTGCGCAGGCATGTGTGCATCCAACAGGACTCAATGGCAGCGGGTTCCTCTTCCCTGCAGGCTCGCCCTGTAGCTGTTTCCTTGCTGTGTGCAGGCACCCACGGCTGAGTCCCTGCAGAGCTGGTTGGGCACCCAGCGAGGAGGCCGCAGGGCAAGGTGGATGCTGCCAACCCTGCTCCTCCTCCCTTCCATCCCTGTGGGCTGTGGTTTCTGATGGTCCCTCTTTGCCTTCACTGTGCTTTCCAGGAGGCTTCAGGGAAGGGACCTGCTGTGGTCCCTGCACCCTTGCTCTGGCCATTTGACACACACCAGCTCATTGGATCAGTGCAAGCACTGCATTTACCTCCCAACAGCACTGCTGCACTCTTGCAGCGGCGTCTGACCCACGTCACAGCACATTTGGGTGGCTTCCAGACCAAGGCACAGCTCCTAGGAGCTCTGAAAGGAAAACAGGCCAGAAATAGCTGTTCTAGACTCAAGAACTGAGGTTTATATTGGCTCCTGTGGCTACCAGAATCCTTAAATTAAGCTGTGACCTACATTAATTGCTGTCATGCTCCTGGCAGAGATTCATGATGAGGGCGTCCAGCAGCGTCCAGCACGAGAGCAGCTCCAGCCACAGCTGGAACATCATCTGTGTGAAAACCAGCCGAGTGAAACGTGCTGAAAATGCTCCAGATCCCTTCCTTGGAGTCCTTGCTGCAAGCAGCCATTAAAATCCCTCTCCTGGGTAGCTCTGAGGATGGAGAAGAGGGAGAAAATCTCAGAAACTCACTCTCCTCCATTCATTTTTCAAGTAGTGTGGTGATGGCCGTGATGGGCTCCAAGCTGATTCCAGCATCATTGCTGCCAGGCATCATTTTAAGTGCTGTGCAGATCAAGAATCAGTGCAGAATAATCAGCCTCATGGTTTAAACTGAGTGGGTTTTGCACCAAAAAGAGGTTTCCCCACTGCGCGTCAGTCCCCACATGCATCAGTAAGACAGTAAGCTTAGAAATACTAGCTATGAAATCCATAGTCACACACGCTGAGAGCAGGTTAATGAGTGTTAAGTGAGCAAATACAAAGCATAAGCAACTGTAGAAACCACCTGCAAAGTGCTGATGATGGGTTTTGGGTTTGGGTCTTTCTATTTTCACCTTAGTTATAAATTAAAGCTGACAAAGGAATAGGGAGCCTTTTGGAGGGATTCTGTAAAGAGTGATGTCAATATTGCATTCTTATGTATATCCCTTCTATCCACAGGATTGAAAAAACGTACAAGGAAGGCCTTTGGTATACGGAAGAAAGAAAAGGATACCGATTCCACGTAAGTCCGTGAGCTATAAGCCACATTAATGCATAAAGATACTGGGGAGAAGCTGATGCCAGGGTGCCAGGCCAGGAAGGAAGTTGGAGCACTGCATGCATTCGTCATCCTTGGATCAAGTCTTGGAATAACGACTACATTTAAGCTGTTTCCCCTTGTACATGCAGTGGACAGCAAACCAGGTATTTCCTCGGTGCCATAGGGCCGGCTCTCCACGTGTTTGCAATTGATGGTGACAGTTAGTGGTGATCAGGAGGAAATTGCTCCTCTGGGAGTTTCAGCAGATTCATCCGTGCCCAAGCTCCTGATCTGCCATCTGCCGAGGTCTTTTTGGATGCAAACTCCATTTAAGCAGATGCCTGCACAGGCATTGAGGTGGTGGTGAAGAGCCCTGTGGTTGGGGCAGGTTCAGGTTGATAAGGGTGC
Source organism: Agapornis roseicollis (assembly GCA_002631895.1). NCBI lineage: Eukaryota > Metazoa > Chordata > Aves > Psittaciformes > Psittacidae > Agapornis > Agapornis roseicollis. The sequence continues at coordinate 65,699 of NDXB01005700.1, read as the reverse complement.
ATAGGGCTCCATTGGCTTTGATGTGGGAGGTGCTTTTGCTCCCTGGAAGAATATCTGGCAGGGGTCTCCTCACATCTGGGTGCAGAACTGCTGGTGGGGCACTGGGCCCAGCTCTTGGCCCAGCTGCCACTGATGTGTTCTGGGGTATGTATCAGAAAGAGGTGTGGGAAAGGCAGTGAGGAGCCTTGCTGCCTCTCCCTCATCATCATCCAGGTATTTAATGCCTTGCACAACAAAATCCCTGTGGGGTTTTGGTTTTATTTTGTTCAGATTCGCTTTCCTCAGCTGTTTTCTATGTCACTGGTGGTTGGTGAGGTTTCCTCTGCAAAGGGGCAGCCGCCACAGCCCTAGCCATGCTCCTGGGACCACGGTGAGCCTGGTTGCATCAACACCTGCAGGGCTTTGCCAACTGCAAAGCAGGGCCTGAAAATACAGGGTACAGCTCAACGATCTTAAAGGTCTTTTCCAACCTTGTGGATTCTATCCTATGGAGAACATCCCAAAAGAGCAGCACCAAGCCGTTGTCCTGCTGGCTTGTCGTCAGGAATGGTGACTGTCCATCCCCAAGCAGGCTGTGGGACAGCTGGGAGCTCCGTGCATGGCTTCATTTATAATTTATCAGGATGCTGGGCAGGAATCAGGCTGCTCTGCATCCTCCTCTGCCCAGGGAAAATCAATGGAGCCAGGTCTAGGTCCTGCCTTTAACCAGTTGCTCGCAGCAGCCGGTTCTTCCTAAAGGCTGGGGAAGGTGGTAGCCTATGGAGGTGGGAAATGAATCCTGGGGAAGGTGGTAGCCTATGGAGGTGGGAAATGAATCCTGGGGAAGGTGGTAGC
>NDXB01005700.1:0-56350 GCA_002631895.1 Agapornis roseicollis | reverse complement strand
CTGAAGGCCCCGGTCCCCTTGTTCCGGGGGGGGGGGGGGGGGGTTTGCTGTGCACAGGCTCATGTGTGTTGTATGGAAAAAGGGAGGATTTAGATTGCTAAAAATGCATTATTTAGATCAATTTGCAGCCACCAACCATAGAATTTGGGGTTTATGCCATCACCACGGGGTGATGCTGTAAGTGACTGTGAACGCAGCACTGCCAGGTGATGGATTTTCATGGCTAAAAGTCCTTTTCAAAGGGTTTTTTTCTGCTCCCTGTGTGCTGGGAGCAAATGGGATTTCACAACACACATGTGCAGCCAGGCATATCCCAGCCATGGCCAGTAAATATCACCCAAGACAGGCAATTCCTGCTGCATCTGCTGGGCTGCTTTGCTCCTGCTGTGTCCCTCCTTGGGTGACAACTGCCATGCACCCGTGTCCCTGTGCATCCCTCTTACCTCGTGTGTTTCTAATTCCAGGGGACGATTAAAAGGAATTTATCCAGTAAGTATGCTCTGCAGCCTTCAGAAACAGATGTTATATGTGTGGTGGTGGCACTGTGGGGAGGGGGAATATAAGGGAGTGGGTTAGGGTTGCTTTACAGTGGTTCTGGCAGAAATGATGGCACCCAAATGCTTTCCTTGAAGAAGGCCATAGGGGACATCCTTGAGGTGCCTATAGAAGCAGCTACCTGGTCCCGTTCTCTACAGAAACAAAACCCAACTGAAAACCATACCTTTTCCTGCCAGGATCCCCATAGCAGGCATGGGATGGGACTCGTGCTGTGCATGGTGTGAGCCTCACAGCAGCATGGGGGCGGATGGGCTGGAGGTGATGCTGGGGGGCAGATGGTGGAGCGGCTCTAACCCTGCACTGTCCATCCTGTGCTGCAGATGAGGAGATCACGCGGCCCCGGCGCTCCACACCAACACCAGACCCTGCCAGGTCAGTGCAGAGCCCGCTGGGATCATCACCCAGCACAGGCACATCGCCTGGTGTGGTCTGTAAGCACTTCAGTGGGCAGCTGCCTGTTTGCACCATTGCTCAGGGGAACAATAGGCCAAATCCAGAATCCCAGCCTGGTTTGGGTTGGAAGGGACCTTAAAGCTCACCCAGCTCCAACCCCTGCTCCCACAGGCAGGGACCCCTTCCACTGGAGCAGCTTGCTCCAAGCCCCTGTGTCCAACCTGGCCTTGAGCACTGCCAGGGATGGGGCAGCCACAGCTTCTCTGGGCCATCACCCTGGGCCAGTGCCTCAGCACCCTCACAGGGGGCAATAGCACAGCAAATTCATGGGGCAGCCACAGCTTCTCTGGGCCATCACCCTGGGCCAGCGCCTCAGCACCCTCACAGGGGGCAATAGCACAGCAAATTCGCTGGGTATTTGCTNGCACAGGGAGTGCACACTGATCACAGCGCCAGCACAGCAGCCCAGGCAAAAGCTTCACCCAGGGGTGGTCCCTGCTCAGCCCATTACAGCAGGCAGGCAATAGCACAGCAAATTCGCTGGGTATTTGCTGCTGACCCATGGGCCAGCTGAGCTGCCCCAGTTTGCCTCACCGAGGACACCACTGCAGAAACATCACTTTGGTAACTTCTTAGGCTCATGAGACAGCCATGTATTTGTGTTTCGTTGTTAAATAAGCTCCGTGCTGCAGGATGCGAGAGGCACAGGGAGCTTTGGGTCCATGGGCTCCTTGCTTGGATGCTGTGGAATGAAGGGGGATGGATGCCCCAGAACATGGCCAAACAAATCCACGCAGAATTGAGGCTCTGAGGGCAATGGCATCCTCATTTCAGAGGCACAGCTCTGGCTCTCCACAGGACCAGCAAGGACATCCTTTGTTAGAACCCACCTTGAGCCTGCTCTTGGGGAGGGCAGGCATGTGTGTGCTGTGGGTATGGATTGATTTAGAAGCCAAATGTCAGGAGGAGAGTGCCCTGTGCAGCCACAGAGCTCGACTCAAGGTGTGCTGGAGCTAAGCACGGTCCAGACCTTGACTTGTTTTTCCCCTTTCCCGTGTGGTCTGGAGTAGCTCTGCCTGACCCTGAATGCACAGTGCTTCAGGGGCTGCTGGGGCATCACAGGGTTCACCCTGCAGTGCTGCAGCCGATGTTACCGCTCTGCTCTCCTTTTTCTCTGCCCAATCGCCTGTGTTTTGCCTGGTGCCTGTTAGTCTGGACCATAAACACTCCCTGAGAACCTCCAGGTCTGCAGTCACCCACCAGGTCTGAATGCAAGCCTGAACCTCAGGGCTCCTACAGGTGAACCTCAGGGCTCCTACAGGTGAACCTCAGGGTTCCTACACCTGAACCTCAGGGTTCCTACACCTGAACCTCAGGGTTCTACACCTGAACCTCAGGGTTCCTACACCTGAACCTCAGGGTTCCTACACCTGAACCTCAGGGTTCCTACAGGTGAACCTCAGGGTTCCTACACCTGAACCTCAGGGTTCCTACACCTGAACCTCAGGGTTCCTACACCTGAACCTCAGGGTTCCTCTGCCCTTGTCTCCTCTTCCCACAGCAAGAAACCCATGGAGGACCCAGCCGCGCTGGCACCGCTCTTCGGGCCCCCTCTGGAGTCGGCGTTTGAGGAGCAGAAGCTGGACGGTGGGTCAGGGACACGGGGGCATCCCCTGGGGCTGGCTCACAGCACCCTGCTCTGCCAGCAAGCGGGCAGCCCTGGTCAGTAACCCCCTGGAGCTCCTCTTAGAAGAGGAGAAAGGCAGAACTAAAGCAGAACACAAAGGGTGGCCAATAGTGTTACGGGCAGTGTGGGGTTGGGGTTTATCATCAACTCCTATGATGGTTTGTGCTGGGAGGGAGCTTAAAGCTCCTCTAGTTCCAGCCCCTGCCACAGGCAGGGATACCTTCCACTAGAGCAGCTTGCTCTAAGCCCCATCCAGTGCTTCCAGGGATGGAGCATATGCAGGTTATATAGGAACAGAGTAAGTCCATCAGTTAATTGTGTGGTCTGGAGGCAGATCCTGAATGAGAGCAGCTGACAGATATTAAAAACACTGACTTTCAAATGAAGCTCTGGCTATGCCTGTTCACTGAGCTCTGCTGATGCACATCAAAGCAGTGCTGCACACCACAGCATCACACGGATTTAACTGAAGGAGGAGAAGAATGGAGCTCTCTGCATTGCAGCTCCCCGTGCCCATGAAGATGCTATCTCAGTAATGCCATTTCCCCCCAGAAACAGCATTCCCCTGCACAGGAGCAAGATGACGCTTTGCTCCCTTCCCAACCTTTCTTTTCCCACAGCTTTCCCAAGGCACAGGGAGCTGCAGGGCTTGCTCTCCCCAAAGAAAAACCCCATTCACCTGCTGGAGCAGTTTGTCCCCAGAGAGTTCTCATCCTCCTGCCTCTGCTCAGCTGTCGTGAACTGGTTGCTGCCCCCGTAGCCTGGTTCTGTCGTGTCATCAGTGATCCCAGTTCATTCTCTTAATCAAACTTCTCTACACACAGCTCCCCTCTCAGTAGTTTAAATGAGATATAAACCAAGGTTTTTCCTCCTACAATCCCTGTGAATACAATCGGATCTTTTCCTTGTAAGACCTGGAGTTTTCTTCAGCATACCCTAAAATTCCTCATGTCTTTTGCAATTAATGCAGTGTCTCACTTAATGCAATAAGCCTCCAAATACATAAATGGCCCTGTTTTGTTTGCCAAGTAGCATGAGTGTCAAACTAATTGCATGTTTAACAATCAGGCAAGCCTGTAATTATCTAACATTACAGAACCCCCTCTGTCTTTAACTAATGAGGAGTTGCTGTCACTATTTAGCTTCCTCTCATCACGTGTGTCTCGTCTCTGTGTGTTGGTATTGGTTAAAGGCTGTTGGGTTTATCATCCCCTTTACATGTGTGTCTGTTTATTTTCCAGTCACTATAGATCAGCCTGAGATATGGGGTTCGGTCCAGCCCGTCAACACAAGCATAGAGTCCCCAAAGCTACCAAGACCTTTTCCAACTGGAAGTAAGTGACCGTGCAAGTATCAACAAGGAATTACTCAATATAGCCAGAAATTGAATCCAAGCTTTCACTTTTCCTCATCCAAACTCCTGGAATTGTGCAGGTTTTAATCATGTAGCAGGTTAGAGGGTTTCAGTTCCCCTGGCTTCAGTGGTGAGGATGGAGGAAGGACACAGGTTGGATAAGGATGGGATGGATGGTACCCAAGGCAGGGGGGATGATGCACAGCCTCCCTGGGGAAGTGTGCAAGGTGGAACATCTCCAGGCAAGGCAAGTGGCCTGCATGAAGCCAGGGTTTAAACCCACTCTGCCCTCAGAGCAAGGAGCACCTGATCCTTCATGCTAATGATCTGGTTATTTAGGTTGGAAGCACTGGTTTCTCCAGCCCTAAATCCCTAGGTTTCATTGGAACTTTCCCCATTGCCTGGAGCAGCTGGGGGAATCACATCTCCTCTTCCTCCCTAGCTGCAAAGTTATTCCTTCCTTGTTCCCCTGCTCTTTTCCCCCCTCACAAGCTATTAGCACAACCTATTTCATGCCAAACCCATTCCCAGCCCTGGTCCTGCCAGCTGCCAATGCTGATGTGGCAAGGTCAAGGCAATGCCTGGTCGCACCATGAGCGTGCCAGGGGATGGTGGTGCTCGTGATTGGAATGGTTGCTTCATCATAGAATCATGGAATGGTTTGGGCTGGAAGGGACCTTCAGGATAATCTCCTTCCAAACAAGACAGGGACACCATGGTTAATGGTGCTGACCTGCATCTAGAGGAGGAGACCGAGCCTCCTGGTATTTAGGACTTGGATGCTATTTATGCAGCATCCTTAGACTTTATGATCTTAAAGGTCTTTTCCAACCTGGTTGATTCTGCATCTGCTTTGCTAAAATACCCCTGTAAAGCAGCACTGGGTTAATTAGCCATGATGTTCCTCCTCCCACATGAGCATCCCAGATTCATGCGGGATGAGCACGTGAGGAACACGGAGGCAGGTATGTGCCTCAGAGGCTACGGGCTTTAACTAAAGTGGTAATTCAGGGCTTTAAATCATCAGTACAATCAAAGACTTAAAAATGAAAACCAGCAACAACTAAAGCCCAACAAAAAGGCCACCAGTGACTGCTTGTTGCTCGGTGCTGCCAGATCCTCCTTTTGCAGCAAACCTGATGACAGGAAACCTGGAGAGAAAGGGGCTTGGGACAAGGGCCTGTAGGGCCAGGCCAAGGGCAATGGCTTGAACCTGCCCCAACAGGGGAGCCTGAGCTGAGCTCTGAGGCAGAAGCTGTTCCCTGGGAGGGTGCTGAGGCGCTGGCCCAGGGTGATGGCCCAGAGAAGCTGCAGCTGCCCCATCCCTGGCAGTGCTCAAGGCCAGGTTGGACACAGGGGCTTGGAGCAAGCTGCTCCAGTGGAAGGGGTCCCTGCCTGTGGCAGGGGTTGGAGCTGGGTGAGCTTTAAGGTCCCTCCCAACCCAATCCATTATAGGATTCCATGATTCCTAATGCACCCTCACTGAATCTTTCCTCTCTCTGCTCTTTTTGCAGCACCTCCACCACTCCCACCGAAAAACATCCCGGCCACGCCGCCACGCACCGGCTCTCCTCTGACAGTGGGAATAGGTAAAAGCCCAGCACCATACCCTGTGCCATTCCACAGCCCTGGAAGCCTGATCCAGGGGCTACTCTGGGTGGGGGAGCAGGGTAGTGTCCCTGTGGCTGAGTTTCAGATGCAGACTTAGTCCTGGTGCATCCTCCTTCCTTCGCATCCGTGGTGCTTCGGTGGATGCTGCAGTCAGGGTGATGCTTTAGGATCCGTGCAGAGATGCCTTTAACACCCGATTTGGTGTCATAGTGGTGAAACTAAAGTCCTTTCTTCCCCAGTGCCTTTGGAATGGGTCTCGTTTCTAGATCAATCTCATTTCTAGAAATGAAATGCAACATCAGCCTCAAAGTCCTGCTCAAAATTGGGAATAAATAGAGCACTGTTACCATTTGGAGCAGCACTGTGCAGTCCGCTTCTGAATTAACAGGGTATGCAGTGCCTGCCTGTGCTGGGGAATAGCTGGGCCTGCCCTCCCAAATTCCTAGTGCTCCCAGGGACAGTGGGAAAAGCTCCCTGGGGCTGGGAGAAAGAATTGAAACCTGGAACCAAAGACAGCCTGAAAGAAGGGTTTGAAAGATGATGTTGAATGCTGCAATAGGACATAAAGTGCTTATAAGCATATAATTCATGTTGCTGGCAGGGTGCTGGCTGCTGGAGGGGCTGGTTTGGGGAAGGAAAGGCTGTTCTCAGTCTTTGTGTGGGGCACTGTATGGGTACAGACCGTCGCATTGCACCCACATGTGTTGAGCACCTTGGGATGTCATCATCATCACCATGAAGAAATCCCCTGCTCTGAGCTGACTGCTCTTTCTGTCAGGATTTCATTCATGCTCCCATAGCTTGATTTGTCCATGTAAGCAGCCAGGCTGGCAGAGCATTCTCCTACAGACATCAACCAGAGCAAACGTGATGCCCAGCCATGTGTTGTGGTTTGTTTGCTGGGGTCTGGTTTGCTGCACACGTCAGCCTATGCATCAAGCAGAGCAAGCAGCAGAAGTCTCTTTCCCCTTGTCTTAGCAAGACTGTATTTTATCTCCTAAATGTAGAACAGCAGATGGCTCCCCCCAAATGCAGGAACAGGGGTGGGATGCCAACACAAGGAGCCCAGAGGGCATGTTAGTGTTATCCATATGCACATGGCTGTAGCAGGGCCATGGTCCTCACTCCACCCTTCCATTCAATCTGTGCAACACAAAGCAGTGGGCAGCTTTCCTGGTGTTAGAGAGCTGCCAGCTCCCCAAGCCCCAGCCCTTGGGGAACATGAATGCAAGGAAACAGGGCACCAAAGGAAGGAAGGAGGATCTCCCTCCTCTGGATATGTAACAGTTTGCTGATGAGCCCTGTCTCTGTGTTGGTTATGAAGTTGAATATGGACAACAACGTGTGGTAGCTCAGTGAGCAGAGCCCTAAAATGCCCTTATCTGCTGCTGCTTGCAACTGAAATACATGCACCTTGTCTGCTTCCCTGCACTGCATGCCCAGTCCTTGCTCTTGAGAGTGTCAAGCCAGCAGGTTTAAACAGATATATTTAGATGTATGTGTTTATAAATAGATATATTTCGTGGCGCGTGCAAGAGCTGAGTGGATAAGTTTAATATCTGCTGATAATTCAGAGTGATAATAATGACATAGCAATATCATTTGGATGATACAGAACAAAGGCCGAGAGCCAGCTCCAGCCTTTGGGAGGATATGGGACTGTTGTGTGTGAAGCGATGATGATGAGGAAGTCTTGGCTCGGGGTGCATGCTGTCTCGTACAGTGTATGTATTTCAGCCCAGTGTGGTCCATTCTACATGGCACATGATGCGATGCAGAAGCTTTCTTGCACATGAATTATATTCCCTGGCAGCTTATAAGAAAAGGTGGTTTTGAAGCATCTCCTGTAGGCAGTAGCTGATGTAGAGCCCCGTAGAGAATAGTGCGACCACAGTGCTCTGGGTTCATGCTAAGTGTAAAATCAACTACTTTGACCACAGGAGGGGACCAGACAGCAGCAGAGCTCAAAGGTGACAAACTCCCGTCCATCAATGACTTGGACAGCATCTTTGGCCCCGTGCTCTCCCCCAAGTCTGCTGCTGTTAACGCAGGAGACAAGTGGGTCAATTTTTCCGATCAATCCCCGGAAAGCGCGACTCCGGAGCGGACGCCCCGGGACAAAGCGGGGTCCCCCAGCCCGGCCGCTGCCCCAGCAGCCGAGCCCTCGCGCCCGCTCCCCTCGCCGCTCCACCTGGAAGAGGTTCCCAAGAAGGTCTCGGAGCATCTTAAGGAGGATAACTTGGAGCCGGTCGCCTCTCCCAAAGATTTTGGGCTGGGACAAAGAGCGACCCCGCCGCCCCCTCCGCCTCCCACCTACCGCACGGTGGTCTCCTCACCCGGACCGGGCGGCAGCAGCGGCACGGGCAGCACCAGCGGTACGTCCCGCGGCCTTGCCTGTGCTTCGGGGTGGCCATGACCACATCCGTCATCCCCTTCCCGCCTGGTTGTGCCTGTGCCCGGCGCCGTGCTCCCACCCAGCCGTCTCGTGCTTCCGCGTCCAGCGTCTGCACTCTGCCTCCTGTGTCCTCCTCTCCCCTCCTCCTTGCTGAGTGTCTGATGGTCGGATGGGTCTGACAGCCTTCTCCCAAAGCTTCCCTGAGCTGTCCTTCCCACTTGCGCTACGCACATAATCCCCACCATGCCAAATTTGGCTCCATCCTCAATAGGCTTCAGAGTGAACATGTCAGGTGAATGATCTGAGCAAGCCGCAGCCCGAGGGGTTATAAATCTATTGCAGATGGACAGGTCACTGCATATCGTCACCCCAGGGTGGCAGATACCAAAATACCTCAGAGGCGGCACAGGTCTGAATGGTGCTTGGTCACTCAACCGTGAGAGCTTGGATGCCCTGCCAGCTCTGGAGGGACAGCTTCCAGGGTGAACCTCTCACCAGGGCAGAACCTGAGCGGTTCATGCAGCGTGGTGCTGGCTGCCTGGCTCTGCCTGCTGAATTATGAATGTCTGTGTGCCCATCAGGGCAAAGGAGCTCACGGGGGTCAGCTTACACAGTGCCCACAGTGCTTGAGGAGGTGCAACCTGATCGTGCCGCTTTAGAGGCTGACCCCAGGGCACTTTCTGTACCAGTGAAGTGCGATGCACAAATCCCATCCGCGCCAGCAATCCTGCATCCATGAAAAGTTGTGTTCTGGAGGATTACCCCTGTAGATCCATGCGGGCAGTGGTGGGAGATGATGTTGGGTGTCCAACCGCTGTCAGCAGCCTCATGTCAGCTTGAAGGCCATGCCATTGCTTTGGGGGTTTGCCACCTCCACAGATGTATGTAGGGTGCTGGGGCCATCCCCCTGAGCGTGGCTGTTGCTGCAAGTGTGGCTTTGCTTCAGTGATGGTGCCTTTTCTGTGCTGGGTTGGTGGGGTGGGTGAGTGGGGTCTGCACAGGGACTGGCTGCTGCGGCACTGGTTGGAGCTGGGACTTCTCCAGAACTGGCAGCAGGAAAGAGCAAGCTTCTTCCCCCATTGCTCCCGCCTCCATGCCAAGTGAGCCAGTGCCATGTGTGAGCAGAGATCTGCAGGATGCAGATGTGCCAGTGGCTCCGGATGGATGCAGAGAACCCGCTTGGCGAGACAGCGCTGCCCGATAGGGAAACTCCATGTGTGTTCCTCAGGAATCATCTCCTGTCTGATGTGCTTTGCAGCCCACGCGCTCCTCAGCCTTGCCCAGGACAGTGGGCTCTAAAAATGCAGTATTAAAATCCCCTATGAAAACCATGGAAACCTTTGGAAAGCTGCACCCTGTGGCAGCCAGTCTGGATGCACGGTGTGGATCCAGCACTGTCCCGCTCCTGCCCTCTGCACTTTTCCAAGGCCACTGTTGCTTCACCCTTCCCTGGGCTTTCACATGCTGTGGAGCAGGACCATCCTAGAACACCTTCCTGCCTTCATGTCCTATGGTTGCCTGGGTTTCTGGGTGTCACCAAGGGCTCGACCAGCATGGAATCATCATAAAATGGTTTGGATTGGAAGGGACCTTCAAGCTCATCCAGCTCCAACCCCCTGCCACAGGCAGGGACACCTTCCACTAAAGCAGCTTGCTCCAAGCCCAACATCTATGTAGGCTTCTGATTCATGCTGGTTTACAGCCTGCTGCCACAGTTTCTTGTTGTAGAGACTATCTAGAGGTATGTGCATGGGTCTCCCAGGGACCTTCAATACCTGAAGTCTAAACCTCCCTGCATGAAAACTGATGTCTGGTAGGGCTTTGGCTAGCTGGTGTCTGCTTCTGAGCTGGAGCAAAGGGCACCTTTGAAGCCTCCACCTTCTGACACTCGTACAGTGCTGGTAGTTGCTTTCCCTAAATAATTCCTGTTTTGTCAGGCTTTCATTGGGAAAAGGAAGGAAAAATTAACACTCTGGTTCCCAAGTTAGGATTCTAAATAAGCAAGGGTTGAATTTTGGAGTTGTGCAAGTGAGCAGCCAGGACTTACTGTCTGAACTTACCTGGGGGGAACTGCTGTACCTGGGGCAAAACATCTGCTGAGCATCCTCTTCAGCATCGGATAGCGCTTCTATCTGACTGCAGAAAGTTCCCCTTTGCAGCAAGGCAGTGGCTGCTGGGAACCACATGAATCCCAACAGCAGCGCCCTCTTCTCTGAAACACTTCCAGAGGGCTGGAAAACACATTAAGCTTCCAGAAAATCTGGCAACCTTGCTCTTCCACTCTTCTTTGTTCAGGCAAAGCTTTACCCTTCTCACCAGGACCCCTCATTGCCATGGTGGGAGACTGACCCTGCTCACTGCCTCTGACACCCCAGGCATCAGCATCAGTTGCTGCAGGGGTGAGGCATCGTTTTCCTCCTGCCCACATGTGGTTTTCAGGAAAGCCATAACATTCCTCCATTACTTCTGCATAGGGATCCTGGCTGAGGGAGTCGAGTACTTGGCACAGATAGGCATTCCCTGTGAGATATCCACTCACATCAGCAATGCCATAAACCAATTCTCCGTGCTGCTGGTGTGGAGCAATGGTCCATGGGAGCGTGTGCAGCACATGTGTGAGCACCCACACCAGCTTCTGGGGGAGACACCTCTGGTCCATGCACCCAGATGGGCCCGGGGTGGGTAGCTCTGGGTCCAGCCTGCAGTGCACTCACAGCTCTCCTCTGTTGCAGGTTCCTCATCCCCGGCTCGCCCCGGCACACCGCTGGCTACCTGCAGCACCCCACCGCCGCCACCACCTCGGCCCCCCTCCCGGCCCAAGCTGCCCCCCGGCAAGCCCGCTGTGGCCGATGTGGTATGTTCATGGTCAGGAGTGTGGTGTGCACCGGGAGGGGTGGGGAGTCTCCATTGCCAGCCTGGTTAATGGAGCAGAGCAATCCAGGTCTGGCTGTGCTGGGAAAGGTGCCTGGCTAGGGGAGGGGGTGAGCATCACCATAATGTGCTGGCTGGGCTGTTGGGTTCTGTCCAGGCTGCTTCAGGTAAGTTGTAGAGAGTGTTTATAGATATAAAGTTATTGCAGAATCCCAGCCTGGTTTGGGTTGGAAGGGACCTTAAAGCTCCTCCAGCTCCAACCCCTGTTCCCACGAGCAGGGACCCCTTCCACTGGAGCAGCTTGCTCCAAGCCCCTGTGTCCAACCTGGCCTTGAATCCACAAAGGGTACTTAAGGACACAAAGAGCTGCTCCCTGCTGAGCTGGCACATATAGAATCATAGAATAGTTAGGGTTGGAAAGGACCTTAAGATCATCCAGTTCCAACCCCCCTGCCATGGACAGGGACACCTCACACTAAACCAGGTCATCCAAGGCTCTGTCCAACCTGGCCTTGAACAGCACCAGGGATGGAGCATACACTGCTCCCTTCTCAATGCTAAGTGCGTTCAATCCATCTAATGGCCATGGAATTCCCATCCTTGGTGGGGATGGGGACTTCAAACACCCAGACCCACAAGATGCTGGGAGTCATCTGGCAGTCTTCTAGGTCCAGACTAAAGTGCCATTGGCACTAAAAGAACTAAAGCTGTTCAGGCTTGCTCTGGGATGCCAGTGGCATCGGTGGGCCTGGAGGTACGCAGAGGGTTATGGCTTGATGCGAAAGCTTCTGGGTTTTTTTTTGATGCAAACGTTGCTGTGCGTATTTCCTTTAACCTGCTGTTATTTTATGTTTCTCTACAGTCCAGGCCTTTCAGCCCTCCTATTCACTCCTCCAGCCCTCCTCCGATAGCACCTTTAGCCCGGGCTGAAAGTACTTCTTCCATATCTTCCACCAATTCCCTGAGTGCAGCCACCACTCCCACCGTTGGTAAACACATACAGCACTGCTGTTCTTTCCCCTTTCCTACCTCTGAATGTCCTTCAGTCTGGTTCTTTGGGTTGACAGTCATTAGCTTTCACCAGGCTTTTAAATGCAAAGAGGGATTTGAGGGGGGCTGTGATGTGTCACGAGCGTCATGCTGCTAGGGATGCTTGCTCCGGGGCAGCCCCAGGTGTTGGGAAAGATGACTGTTTGGTGAAGGTAGAGGTTGTCACCAGGTGAATATAATACACATTGTGGTTATGGTCTGTGCATTTGGTCAAAATAAGCTTTTTATGGTGGGAGATGCTTGTGCCTGGAGGGGAGGGGGGCTGGAAGCCAGACCTTGGGATCCAGGAGACAACTAATACTGTATCTCTCTGAATGACCTAAATTCAAACCTCCCTTTAAAGCGGCAGTGGGAAATGGGTCTTGGAAGAGGCCCTTCCAAACCGTTACCTGGACACAGATACAAGTGCTGTAGTTTTTTCTTGGAGTAATGTCCTGAAAAACATGGATTTTGCCAAACCCCTCTAGGCCCCTCGCTGGGGCCTGAAACAAGAAATGTGAATGAAGTCTGGCTGGCAGCTCCCAGGCTCCATATGCCGGGCCCCCCCTGTGCTTCCCCTCCATCCCTTCCAACCCCTCTATCCCTTCCATCCCCTCTGTCCTGGCTGCTGGCGCTCCCTTCTCCTCCTCTATCCCTGCCATCCCACCCGGCTGCCAGCCCTGCTGTTCCTTGCTTCTCGCAGCTCCATCTTCCAGGAACACCTTCCTCCTTTTTCTTTCCTTTCCATGTCTCCTGTGGTGAGCTCTCCCTGTTTGTGTGGTGGGGAAGGAGCTCTGCAGTCCATCACTGGTGAGGGCTGGCTGATGGGCTCCATATGGGGAGCTGGAACCCCAACCATCTGAGAAGCCGAACCAGGCTGGTGGTTGTGTGTGCTCGGCCATGGTCCTGGCTGCAGCATGTCCCGTTGCTGTCATCTTATGAGCCATAGGGAGTGGTGGCACCACCACCCAGCTCCATGTGCCGTGCAGTGGGTGCCATCCCCACAGTGTCCATCCAAACTCTCCCTGTAGGTTTACTGGAGTGTCCGACCTGCGTCTCTGTCCTGTTGTTTGCTTCACTCTCGAGGTGTTGTAGATGCTTGTACTTGTTTGCCGGCTGTTGGTCACCATCACAGCGTGCTGTGGGGAAAAGGAAGCATCTCAAGCAAGGGGCTGGCCAGCCCGAGCATCCCCGGTGTGTCGGTCCTGTCTGTGCCCGTTGTCCTGCAGTTTTGGCTGCTGTTATGGGGCTGTTGGTGGCCTTGGCATGGTGGTGAACATGATTTTGGTGGAGGGGAGCAGCCAGGCTGATGACAGGGATGACTGTGGGGTCTTCAGGAGGCAATGGGGGCTTTGTGCTGATTCTGTAGGCTGAACAGGCAATGGGTCCTGCTCTCGGGTTAAAAGTTATTGGTTTTCTCTCTAACACATCTATTTTTGTGAACAAAAAATTCTGCTTGATGTTTTTAATGATGTACCCACCATGAGCACTGGGGGCTGATGCATTCAGAGCAGGTAAGAAGCTGTGTCCACTGGCCCCATAGAACCATAGAATCACAGAATAGTTCGGGTTGGAAAGGACCTTAAGATCATCCAGTTCCAACCCCCCTGCCAGAAGCAGGGACACCTCACACTAAACCAGGCCACCCAAGGCTTCATCCAACCTGGCCTTGAGCACTGCCAGGGATGGAGCACTCACAACCTCCCTGGCCAACCCATTCCAGTGCCTCAGCACCCTCACAGCAAAGAATTTCTTCCTTAGATCCAATCTAAACCTCCCCTGTTTCAGTTTGAACCCGTTCCCCCTTGTCCTGTCACTGCAGTCCCTAATGAAGAGCCCCTCCCCAGCATCCCTATAGGCCCCCTTCAGATACTGGAAGCTGCTCTGAGGTCTCCACGCAGCCTTCTCTTCCCCAGGCTGAACAGCCCCAACTTTCCCAGCCTGTCTTTGTATGGGAGATGCTCCAGTCTCCTGGCTCCTATCACTTTCACTGGGGCTTTCCTTGTCAAAGAGATGAAATCAGGGCCTGTGGGGTCACCTCATGGCAGAGGGACACTGAACATGGGAGTCAGGAGCAGCATCTCCATGTTTTGCCTTTCCAGCTCCACGCAGACAAAGTGATGGGTGCCTTATTGCCAGGATTTGGCCTGGGATAAGCTGGATGAGAGGCAGGCAGGGGCAGATGGGGCTTGAGAGCCACTCTGGGAAAGCCCAAGCATCTCTTCCCATTTCCCCACCAAGGTGGCCAGGGTGAGGGTAGGCAGTGGTGCTGGGTGAGCATCCATTCAGCACTCACCTCGCTGTGCTGGCTGCCAGCCTGTCATGGGTTTGTCACTTAGAATGCAGAGAAGATAATGTAAAGGGTGTACAGGGCAGGGAGCAGGCATGTCTGTGGGCACAACAGTGGGTCAGGGACCTCTGAAGATCCAATGAGACCGCTTGCTGCTGGGTCCATCTTCACTTGGCTCTGCATCTCTTGTTTTCCATGGCAAAGGATGATGAAATTAGTCCAGAATGGTTTGGGTTGGAAGGGACCTTAAAGCTCATCCAGTTCCAACCCCTGCCACGGGCAGGGACACCTTTCCCTATAGCAGCTTGCTCCAAGGCCCTGCGTCCAGCCTGAAGTCTGCCAGGGATGGGGCATTCACAACTTCCTTGGGTGTTCTGTTCCGGTGCCTTTTCCTTTACTTGTCCTCTGTGCTGGTCTGGTTTGCTTTCGTTGTGGTTGCATGTGCAGTCTGAATAATTCATTGTAGGGAAAGAAGCTGTTCTTCCTGTGTCAGCGCCTGCTACTTTTCTCGTTCGGATCCTTCTCTGTCTCTTCCCGTTGTTAAACGCGCTGCTCGATTTCATTTGGGATTCGCTTTTTCATTCTTGTTTTGTTTCCTTTCTTTTGCGTTTCTTCTGCTTGTGTTATCAGAAGATGATGCTTTTATTGACAAACTGCCCACGTTTGAAAGGCGCTGTGAGACGCCTGCAGGTACTGTATTAGCAGGGCACTGTCAAGACATCTTGGCTTTGGAGCGGGGAGGCTGTGGGCACCCCAAGCCCCGGCACTCATCGCTCACAGCACCTTGCATGACAGTTTCTGAGTGACAAAAAAGGACTTTGAGGTGACACACCACCACCTCCTGGGTTCAGAAACGTTAATTTAACAGCTCAAAAAGTCGTTTTCCACCCCTGCCCTTAGTTATTTCTACAGGACTTGTTATCCAATGTGACTCTTGAAGCAGTTTGAGCGCAGGGAGCTGGTGGTTGTGATAGGAAAGGGAAACTTCCAGCTAGGCATCTCCTGCTCTGTGTGAGTGTGTCTGTTTATCCGCAAGTTTTACGTCCTGTAATGCAACACAAAGCACCTATGTTTCACTGTCACTTATTCTGCACACCGGTGTGGCATGCGCCTAAGCATCCCACCAGGAAAACGCTGTTGTCGGAGGCATCGCCGGAAGTGAAGAGGATAAGGGCATGGTTCCTAAAATCAGTGCAGTTAGAATGTTCTATTTGAGTGCATGAGCCAAGAGGCTGCTTCCACTCTAGACAAAGAAAGAGAAACCCCCTTGCAATCCTTACCAAGCAGGCAAAAATACTCTTCCATCTGGCCTTCCATAGCTTTGCTTTCTGCTTTCTGTTTCCTAAGCCAAAGCCAGAGTTTCAAGCCCCTCCTTTCCTTGCACGTGAACGGCTTGCAGCGCCTCGTCCCCTCCCCGTAGCGAGATAAATGACCTGCTCTGTGACTCACACTGTGTCCTTCTCTCTCCCTCTCCTTAACCTTTCCCATCCCGCTTCAACTCCTGGCCATACAGAGAATGAACAGCCTTCCCTCGTTTGGTTTGACAGAGGAAAGTTTTATTTGACTTTCGAAGGTAAGTAGTGCATAGCATACCCGGTAACCACTTGCTCCCCTTGCTCTTGCTCTCTGACTCCCGCAGTTTCCTTCTAAGGCTCCAGTCCGGCTTTCCATGCGAAATGCTACGGCTGCTTAGATGACATCGCAAGTTC
Organism: Agapornis roseicollis; assembly: GCA_002631895.1. NCBI lineage: Eukaryota > Metazoa > Chordata > Aves > Psittaciformes > Psittacidae > Agapornis > Agapornis roseicollis. Next base: position 40,453 of record NDXB01005700.1, on the reverse strand, counting down.
GATCTGGAATCATTTGGTTTGTGCTATTTGTCCTGATGATGTTTCCCTGTTTATTCATTCAAAACCAACCCAAACAAACCAAAACCCAAAAGACTCTTCTCATACCGAGACTGCGGTGGAAACCAGAGAGCCAAACCGCTTGCACTGCCGAGGAACTTGACTCTGTCAACCAGGGCTTCTTTCTACTCTCCCTTGCGAGCTGCTCGTCACCCTGAGCAGGCTGTGGCACCGTGTGGTTAATTACAAGCCAAAGGGTGATGGGTTCTTTGCCAAGCCACGGCCCTCTTCCCGTTGGATTTTTCCATGGTGAGGGGTCGGAGGCGCGCCGCATTGCCAGCAAGCATCACTGAGGTGCCAATAGGCTGTGCTGCTGGGGTGGCTGGTCAGAGGTGTTGTGAGTTTTGGGGTCCCTAGTCGATGAGAATCCTCTTTGGGGAGGATGCAGGGGGAGAAGAGCTTGTTTTGGGGTGGATGGCAGCTTCTCTGAGCAGCATCACATCTTGGACAGGGCAGAGGCACCAGTGCTGAGCGGCCAGCCTTGCTTGAGAGCCCTGAGGCTCGGGAAGAAGCCTCATTCCACAGACACCGTGCCAACATGTTTCCTTATAAAACAGCAAAGCAGGGAGGTTTGCTGGCAGCAGGAATTGGTGCTTTAAAACCAGCTTTGGAGCTGCTGTAGTGCTTGCAGGCAGAGCTGTGCTGGGGCTAACTGGACATGCTGATGGCATGGGATGTACCGGAGGATGGATCCCATATGCAATCCGTAAGTGTGTGCCTTCCAGTAAACAGCCAAATGGCTGGGATTTGGGATTGCACTGCCTGGCTGCTGAGCATGGGCTGCTTGTATTTATGGAACAAACCTCATGCTGGTGAGCATGAAACTGTAGGAGCAGCAGAAGGCAGGGATGGAGGTGGTGGTAACCAGGAGAGTGGCTTCTTTTTGCCTTCCTTCTCGCCTTTTCATCAGCCACAGTGGCTGGGTCCCAAGGTCTTCACTTGATGTTCCCCATTCCAATGTCAGCCTCTGGCATAGACATGGGAGGGGGCCATGGAGGAACAGCTGATGCTAGGTCAAAGTAGCCACCTTTGTATCCCTCAGTATTAATAACCTGGCAGCATGTTTCCTCTGTGTTTTCTTCTCCTCCTCACTCTGTCTAGCACCAGCACTGTGAGAACATTTAGTATTTGGGGGTTTTCCTATGGCTTTGTATATTGACGTTTTGGAATGGTATATCAGAAATCTTTGTCCTGGCAGTATGGATGGTCTGGAGCAGGAGGTGAGCTTGTCCAGGGAATGCTGGCTGCTTGTGAAAGAGGTTGTTCCAGGCCCCTGTGTCCAACCTGGCCTTGAGCACTGCCAGGGATGGGGCAGCCACAGCTTCTCTGGGCCATCGCCCTGGGCCAGGGCCTCAGCGCCCTCACAGGGAACAGCTTCTGCCTCAGAGCTCAGCTCAGGCTCCCCTGTTGGGGCAGGTTCAAGCCATTGCCCTTGGCCTGGCCCTACAGGCCCTTGTCCCAAGCCCCTTTCTCTCCAGGTTCCCTGCAGCCCCTTTAGGCCCTGGAGCTGCTCTCAGCTCTCCCCTTCAGGAGCCTTCTCTCCCCCAGGCTGCCCCAGCCCAGCTCTCTCAGCCTGGCTCCAGAGCAGAGCTGCTCCAGCCCTCGCAGCAGCAGCTCCATGGCCTCCTCTGGACTCAAGCAGGTCTTTTGGGTATCTTACGTTTCTGGGCTTGGGTTTTTCTGTGCTAGGATCTTATTTGCTGGGATCGTATTTGCAGAACGTGGGGCAGTGTGTTCATGTGTGATGAGATACAGTGAAGTTTGGTGATGCTCTCCTATATACAGGGGGTTAGCAGACCTGCCTACCAGGATCACTGGTACTCAGCTGTCCTTACTCCACCTCTGTATTTTCCACCTTTGTGTAGGGCAAATAAGGCAAATGAACCTGGTGAGCTGCATAGGGCTGGGTCCAAAGCTTCATAAAGTGCTGGGGGTTTTCCCCCTCCAGGTTTATCAGGTCGTTTTGCCAAAAGGAGAAGGTTTTCTATATGAAGCAGTCAGTGAAAAGCCGGATTTTTGGTGGGGGCGTTCCAGAGGAACCAGACTTGTCTCTCGAGTTTCTGGAAGAGAATTCTCAGGTTTAAAATAGATTATACTTTCCTTTTCACATTAAAGTTCTAATTGAAAGAGTTGTTTAGTCTCTGAAGCCATTAAGAGAAGTATAAGAGGTTCTTGAGGGAAGTGTGGAGGGACCTGAGAGCCAGAAATGCCGGTTACATCCTCACGATCTTTATGCAAAGCCAGATTGGAAATGTGGAGGATGTTTGGTTGCTGTTCATATGGACTCAGCTTTTCAAAGGCCACCTGAGCCTGGTGATAGAGCTATGTGAGATGAGCTGGGTTATTCTTAAACATAGGATTTTCATTCTGGAGAGTGAAGAAATCTCATGTACATGCAGAGAAATGAGTGGAAGAAATGAGACTGAAAATCGGGGGTAAGGCACATTGGTATAAGAGATGCCAACCCCTCATTTGATGTCCCAGTGCAGGGTGTAGGCTAAACCCAGCCGGTGCCAGAGCACGTGTATTCAGGAGGTGGCTTTTTTCCTCTCCCAAATAACAATGATTGCATTGCCAAGGAGCACGGGGTTTGCTGCTGCTGGATGGCTAAAGACCTTCCTCTCACCTTTCCTGCTGAGATTAGCCTTGGTGCTCCCTGCTGAGTGGTGCCTCCAGTTTTCTTCCCTCTATAGCCTGTCTGTAGTGGTGGATTTGAATCCCGTCTGTATTTCTGGGTGGATGTGATGAGAATATCCCCGTGTTCAGCTGGATTCCACGTGCAGTGGGGTGGTTGCTGTGTGTGTAGAGCAAGGCTGTGCTCTCTGATAACCCATTAGTTGTGTTGTGGAAAGAGTTTATATAAACCATGTTGCCTTTGCATGACTGGCACTGATGGGAAGTGTCAGCTCTTTAACAGGATGTTGGCCCCATTCCTGATGGATGCATAGCCCGGGGCTGGGGCCTCAGAAGCAGGCGGCTTGGGAAGCCCAGGCTGCCTCCCTGGGGTCATTAGGATAATTAATGTGTGTGTGGTGATGGGTCTGTCCTGTGTGTGTGACATGCTCAGCCCGCCCATCCTGGGTACCGGGACAGCTGGATGCGCTGCCCTTACTGAGCATCACTATTCCAGGCCATGGCTGAAATCACTCCCCTGAGTCTTTTAAAATGTATGTCCAAGAGGAGATGTGTGGCTGCATTAATATTTTACACCCTTTTAGGCTCCATTAGACATTGGAAGGGAAAATCCCGGCACTGGAGGAGCTCTTGTGTGCCTCTGTGAGGGGGTGGCTGTGATTCTGTGCATTAACTCACTGCCTGCATGGAAGGATTTGTAAGGCAGGAGGAAACCTATGAATGCCACGTTCTTTCACAATTAATGTATCACAGCTCAAAGTGTAATTTAAGTGACAGAGGCACTTTCCTCAGGAAACATTCCGAATCCTGCTTCCCTGCAGCCAAACCCTATTATTTACTCGCACAAAACATGCAGCGGTGAGCCAGGACCTCACTGTACATCACACAAAACCCACGGCAGATTGCTTAGATGCAAAGAAAAAAGCAACAGACCACAGGGCAGCGGTGGGAAGCAGCAGATAAAGAAGGGAGGGGGTTATTTCTGAGGGCAGGCTGAGCAGGAGCTCACCAGAAACACGCTGCGTTTCACTCGGTTGCTTTGCTCCACTGCCTGTGGAGGTGCTGCCAGTCCCCAGGCCAGCATTTGATGTTGTATGGCTTGGGCTGAAGCTGGCCCGGGCTTGCGTGCTCTAAACAAAACCCTGGGCTCACTTAATAGCCCCTTCCACCTGCCTGATTCAGACACTGTAAATGAAGGTAACAGCAAAGGGGGTGTCAGGGTCCCTGGGGAAGGTGCCCCTGCAGAGACCTTTGCCATTCCTTTTTAGCTGGTTTTGGGCAAACCAATCCTTGTGCTTAACCTGATACATAGACTGTGATGCAAAGGAAGGGTTCCAAAATGGTACACTGTGGAAAAATATGAACTGGTGATGCTAGCACAGGGCTGGTGACCTCCTGAGGGCTTCTTTGGGTGCCCAGGGGATCAGCACCTTGCACATCAGGTGGGTGATCAGAAACTAACCCCAAGCTGATATTCCAGCACTTTCCTTGGGGAAGAGGAAAGCCTTGCTGCGCCAACAGTCCACATGGCTCTCCTCTTGGTGGTGGGCACAGGGAGCAGGACATTGTTCCCCATTCAGGGTCCCCACCATGCCCAGAGCTTCTGGCGTCCTCTTGCAGCGATGCTTTCGTCTTCAGCTGTTGTTCAGTGACTGGAATTCCTGGCTAGCAAAGGAAAATCTGTGTGTGATCATGCAGGGATGAATTATTGAGAGCCTGGCTAGCATCCATGGATATGCAGCATGACCAGAGCAAACTTTTCCCCTTCCATTGTTACTGTGGATTGACAGCTCTGGCTTTTGCACCCAGCATCCCATGTTCTCCTTTGCAATTCCAGATTTATGATGGTTTGCAGATGTGCTGTAGCGTGCCATGGGCTTGGTGGGCTGAGCAGGGGGTTTGCCAGGCAGGAAAGGGATTGCAGGGTCTCCCTATGGTTGGGGTTCCTGTAGGCAGGATGAGGGCAGGAAACCCGCCAACATCCCACTTTCCCGCAGGCAACCTGCGCTCTCCAGCCAAGGGATAAGGAGCCTCCACAATCCCTCCTGCTGGAACCCAGAAACCTACTGCAAAAACTGTCATGCAAAGCCTGTTGTGTGGCAGCCCCTCGGAGCCGGGCCGGGGTTTGCTGCCCTGCATGCTGCTCCTGCCTGGGCGCCTCTGTTATTCCTTTGCTTGCTTTTGAGCGGGTTGGGAGGGAGAAAGATCATTTCAGAGTGTTTTTAAAGCCTCATCCAAAGCCTGGGGGACTCGTTGTTATTACTTGCCCTTAAAGCTAGGCTGGGGCTGATGGGGAGCACCCCTTTGCCCTGGTGCTGGGGGGAGCAGTGGGGGTTCTCTCTGTAGGTAAGAAGTGGCGGTCTCTGCTCTGTTGCAGGCTCATCGCGGGGCCCCAGCCCCCTGACCATGGGGGCACAGGACACCCTGCCCGTCGCTGCTGCCTTCACGGAAACGGTCAACGCGTACTTCAAAGGGGCTGACCCAAGCAAGTAGGTGCAACCGAAGGGGTCTGGATGTTGATATGGAGGGTCCTGGGGTCAGGACAGGCTTAGGGAGCTGTTGAGGCTCGGGTGAGTGTGGAGAGGGGGAGGAAAGGAGGTGCTTTGGTCTGGGTGTATCAGTGCCCCAGGCAGAGGTCCAGGCTCAGGATGCTCATGGGGCATCCCCATGAGCATCACTTCCCATCCCTAGCAGGTGGTCAGACTTTGCTTGCTCTGGTCCAGGATCACAGGAGGTTGCTTCCCCAGTGTGGTGGGAGGGAAGCAGGGGGCTGTCACTGCACTGTCCCCTCCTGCTGCATTTTGAGCCCCTCATTTCCTCCCCCCGCGGTGTCTGTCCGGTGCTGCAGGTGTATTGTGAAGATCACGGGGGAGATGGTGCTGTCGTTTCCTGCGGGCATCACCCGACACTTTGCCAACAACCCCACTCCAGCGGTGCTCACCTTCCGTGTGCTGAACTACAACAGGCTGGAGCACGTCCTGCCAAACCCCCAGCTCCTCTGCTGGTGAGCACCCACCCCACCGGCATCCCAAAGGAATGCGGGTATCCAGGAAAGTAGGGTGCTGTGCAAAAACACATGGCCTGGAGGCCTGCCCTGAGCTGGGGAAGCAGCAGAGGGGCAGGATCCCCTCCCTGAGCCGCTCACGCTCTGGGGGTGCAGCCCAGCACATGGGCGGGGGGGGTTCAAGTGCACACTGAAGTTGTGTCATGGGGAGCTTCTCCTTGCCCAACACCCCAAGTCCTTCTCCTCAGGGATGCTCCATCCAGTATCCCCCAGCCTCTGTGCTGGGGATTGCTCTGACCCAGGGGCAGGACCTTGCACTTGGCCCAGTTGAACTTCATGAGCTTCCTATTTGCTGAATACCCCTTCTGAGATCAGCCCCTTTGCCAGGCAGGAGAGCACCAGCAGAGAGGAGCAAGTGCTTTTGATAGGGTGTGCTTTTGATAGGGTTTGCTTCTTTCGTGCCTCACTCTGCTCATTAGACCTCCTGTTTGCGAAAGGAGATGACCTACAGGTTGCATCTGCTGTTCCCCCCTAGATGTGACTGAGGACAAGCCAGAGATGTGTGTCAGGAAGGGATTATTTCCCTAAGCATGGGGTTATTGTGGTCCCAGCTGGTGGCTGGCACTGCTGTCCTGCATGCTTGGTAGAAAAGCTTTCTTCTGCTGAGGTGGCTTATGCAAAGTGTTAATTCTCCCTCTGTGCAGTGACAACATCCAGAGTGACACCAACACAAAGGAGTTCTGGGTCAACATGCCAAATCTGATGACTCACTTAAAGAAGGTATCGGAGCAGAAACCACAAGCCACCTATTACAATGTGGACATGCTCAAATACCAGGTAGGAGCTTTATTGTGAGATAAAACTATGCCAAAAAATGTGTGCTTAACTTATAGATGTAAAAGATGGTATTGCCCTAGTGCAGAGAGGAGATAACGTGAGGTGGGGGCATGTAACCCTTTTGTATGTCACTGGATTGCCTGATTTTGAGCCCAATTCAAACTTTCCTATGAGAATACAGGGTGTTGTCTCCTCTGAAACCAAATGCAGTTACTGCGTCTGTAAAATGGCCTTTCTCCCTTCACCCCTACGGAAACTAAATGTTTTTTCTGTCATTTTGGAAGGTGTCTGCCCAGGGTATTCAGTCTACTCCATTAAACCTTGCAGTGAGCTGGCGGTGTGACCCTGCAAGCACTGACCTCCGCATCGACTACAAATACAATACAGAGGCAATGACCACACCGGTAGCTCTAAACAACGTCCAGTTCCTCGTCCCTGTTGATGGAGGTGTAACCAAACTGCAGGCTGTGCTTCCTCCTGCTGTGTGGTAAGAACTGCTCCCCTGGGGAAGAGCTTGCTTGCTATTTCTGCCATGGCCCTGCCTAAACCAGCTGTCCTGGCGGCAGGAGTGGGGAAGTGGCTGTGGGTGGGGGAATGCTGGGGACCCAAACCTGTCCTCCTCTTGCACAGGAAGCATGCAGCCCCACTCTGGTGCTTTTTTCTTGCCATTCCCACAAGCAAAGGGCCAGGGCTGAATGCCCGGAGGAGCTGTGGCTGCCCCATCCCTAGCAGTGTTCAAGAATCACAGATTGGTTTGTGTGGGAAGGGACCTTAAAGCTCCTCCAGCTCCAACCCCTGCCACAGGCAGGGACCCCTTCCACTGGAGCAGCTTGCTCCAAGCCCCTGTGTCCAACCTGACCTTGAGCACTGCCAGGGATGGGGCAGCCACAGCTTCTCTGGGCCATCACCCTGGGCCAGCGCCTCAGCACCCTCACAGGGAACAGCTTCTGCCTCAGAGCTCAGCTCAGGCTCCCCTGTTGGGGCAGGTTCAAGCCATTGCCCTTGGCCTGGCCCTACAGGCCCTTGTCCCAAGCCCCTTTCTCTCCAGGTTCCCTGCAGCCCCTTTAGGCACTGGAACTGCTCTAAGGTCTCCCCTTCAGGAGCCTTCTCTTCTCCAGGCTGAACCAATTCTCCTCTTCGTGTGTTTTTTTAGGAATGCTGAACAACAAAGGATATTGTGGAAGATCCCTGATATCTCCCAGAAGTCAGAAAACGGAGGTAATCCTATAAATGAGCATGTTATTAACTTTGAATAATTAAATCAGACAGTAACCTGTTTATCACGCCTGCACAAAAACACAGATGCCTGCTGGCACTTGCCAGGGAGGGTGCTGTTTAAGGCTAGGAACGAAGCAGTGGTATGTACTGCTCGTACTGTTTTGCCAACTGCTTTGGCATCACAGATGGGTATTAACACACCTGGTTTGGCCATGGTTGTTTGCCATGTCTTATGCCCTGTTGACTCTCTGCATTGAAGTCTGATGCCCCATGTTGCGTCCTGGTTGAGGAAACACAGTGCTTCTCTGCATATAACTGGTACAGCTCCTCTGCATCTGATCGCTGCAATGTCTGGAAAGATAAAATCTGCTGGGCAGATGAGACGCTTTGCTCTGCCCCCATCCTGTGGGATACTGCAGAGCTGGGTACCACCATGGCAGTGTGCTTCACTTGCAGCGCTTTGGGCATCTCATTGCCTTTGCTGGCAAACACAGCTCTGGGATGCACAGAATTCCCCTCCGGCCTTGTAATGACCTCATGGGGTTTTAAATTGCAGGTGTGGGGTCTCTGCTGGCCCGATTCCAGCTCTCGGAGGGGCCCAGCACCCCGGCTCCCCTGGCTGTGCAGTTCACCAGCGAGGGGAGCACGCTGTCCAGCTGCGACATCGAGCTCGTCGGCGCTGGCTACCGCTTCTCCCTCATCAAGAAGAGGTTTGCGGCAGGTAGGTGCTTCATCGGTAGCTCCTCTTGGGATCCGTGTCCATGATGGTCCCTTCTGCTCTGCTGGCACGCTTGGGACTGCCCTTGAGGTGTTTGTGTTGGCCATTCAAGCCCAGAGGTCCTGCTACATGAGGACACGACAGGGGCTGCTCAGTGGCAGAAGGGCAAAAGCTCCTTTGCATGAAATAAATCCTGCTGCTGCCTATGAGAGCCTTGAATTTCACAGGTTCTTTTCCACTCATGGGTCCTGCATGGAAAGCAAGGGCTGGGGATCTCCAGGAAGAGCTTTCTGCCCCATTGTTGCATAGAAATACAAGTCCTTTTCCATGTGCTGCTCATGCGTTGCCCTGGGTGCAGGGGCTGGTGGAGGTGGGTGAGCATCCCCCAGGACTCAGGGCTGCTCTGTCGCCACAGCTGATTTCTGATCCCATTTCTAGGTAAATACTTGGCTGATAACTGAAGGAAGCTTATGCAAGTCTATGGAAAATAATGTGGAAAAATACCCAAGGACTGCTGTGCGTGGAACGGGTTTTAATTACAGTTTAAAGAAAATGAACTAAATTCTGCACTCGGGACATTTCTGTTGGAAGTGTCGACAACTTTCAGCGTTCTTTTTTCCCTTGGAAAACACCGTCTTGACCAGTCCTACAGTATTTACTTCTAGATGTAACATTGTTAATGGTTTTAAAATGTAATTATTGTATTTGTAAATTGTACTCATTCCAGTAAGGCTGTATTTTGGCAGTTAGACACTTGAGTTTTAGCATTTTACCATTCATGAAATGGATGTAATTTAAACTGTGGTATATAAATTTAATAGTAGTACTGTCGAATGGCACAATGCTTACAGAGGTAGATTACATTTTGTCAATATATACGATTTAAATACAATACTGATAGCTGTTACGAAGGGGGTGCCTCATCAAAAGAGAGTGAAGTACAACTGACATGCTGATTTATTTTTACTGCAGTCCTTGGTACGTCTCACGGTGATGAATAAAAAGCTCTGCCTTCAGGTTTAGCTGGTTTAACTCCAGATGGATATGGATGTAAATGCAGAGGTTCCTAATTCAGTCTCCCAGCAAAATGCAAGGGGAAAAGTCACTTCAAAGAGTATTTGCCTCAAATTTCCATTACAAAAAACCTCCTTCAAGTGTTCTCCTGCAGCCACAGATTAACCCTCAGGAGTGCCAGCAGTGAGTGCATGGGTGATAAGCACCTCTCTCTGCTTGTGTCCTTCCCTTTTGTAGGGATGCAGATAAGGAAATGAGCGGGCTAAGAGGCTGGGTAGTAAATCTGAGCTTACAGCACTGCCTGGAAATGTGATTGCTGTTTTTACAGATGTGTTTCCTGAGCAGCCCCAGTTCTTTGGTTGCATTTCTATGTTCCTTTCCTTGCTTTTCCTGGTTTGGTTATTTTCTTCACCCATTTTTGAAAGCCCCATGGGTTTAGATAATGCTAAACTGGAGGTTTTGAGGCGGAAATTGCCTCTCTGTGTTTTCCCTGAGCTGATGTGGGCTCCTGCACCTTGTGCTGCTCATCCCTGTGCATGGCCTGGGAGAACCTGCTGATATGGGTGAAAAGGTAGTGATCTTTCCAAAATGAAGTGCACCTGCTGTTCAGATGCACAGAGACGCATGGAAGCGTCTGCTGAACAGGGTGCTGGGACTTCAGGAACGTGTACGATGGCAAATAGTGCTAATTTTACAGACACAAATGTTGCCAGGATTAGGTTTGTGCATTTGCGTTGGAAAACTTCAGACTGTGCATGCCGGGAAGTGCTTGCTCACAGAGCAGTTTGGAGGGATCTAAGAAAACAAAGCAATCAAAATAAGAAAATCTGGAGATATTTCAGTTGTAAGATGACTCCTATGTACGTTAGGGTGGTTGAGTTGTGTGCTTGCTCCCAAAAGGTATCAACACAGAATCATAGATCCCAGACTGCTTTGGGTTGGAAGGATCCTTAAAGCTCCTGCCACGGGCAGGGACCCCTTCCACTGGAGCAGCTTGCTCCAAGCCCCTGTGTCCAACCTGGCCTTGAGCACTGCCAGGGATGGGGCCAGCTTCTCTNCGGGCAGGGACCCCTTCCACTGGAGCAGCTTGCTCCAAGCCCCTGTGTCCAACCTGGCCTTGAGCACTGCCAGGGATGGGGCAGCCACAGCTTCTCTGGGCCATCACCCTGGGCCAGCGCCTCAGCACCCTCACAGGGAACAGCTTCTGCCTCAGAGCTCAGCTCAGGCTCCCCTCGGGCAGGGTAAAAAGAAGATTAAGCACAGTTCAGTTATGCAGCTTCATTTCCTTTTGCAGTTTATGATAGTACACTTGCTGGTACTCCTGGACAGGGTGTTCAGTTCTGTTAATAACTTTTCCCCTGAAATAGGAATCCATATAAACTGTGTAACCTTCCCCTTTGCGACACAGGGATATAGGGCAAAATATAAGAATCAGGTTTTGCATAGTCAGTAGATGCTGTGTACAATTGTTATAAACTCATGCTTCCAAAAGAGATCTATGTCTTAGTCCAGAAAATAAGGATTTTATAATGTAAATATTACCAGAACATAGCTATTTTACTTTATATTTCATTTGGGAGACAAAGTGTTTACATTGGCATTGGGGTTTTAAATGCTTTTTAAACAAAAAAGCCCATAACCCAAAGCTTCCCAGCCTGTCCATTTGTGCTGTCCCACAAAACAGAGGTAGCTTCTACGGGTGTGTGGCAGTGCTGGGATGCAGCTTGGGTAGAGAGGTAAGAACGTCCCATACCCACTCTATAGGGTCCCCTTCCAGCCACCAGCAGGAGACACCAAACAGCTATTCCCAGCCTGTTGCACTGGGTTCAAAGCCAGCAGTTTGGGACGGTTTGGGATGGTTTTGTGTACTACTTTTGCAAGGTTTTTGCATGGTGGTGTAGTTCAGTAGGTGTTTGCTCAGGAGTGTTGGATCATGTGTCTCCCCTTTCCCTCCCAGCATGACCTTCACGTCTGCTCCATGTTGATGGTTTAGTTTTGCTGCCTTGCTGGTGTCTGAGCAGAGTGGCAAAGTGCCCCAGGGATGGTTATTTTGTCGGCTGCTTCATACAATCCCAGCCTGGTTTGGGTTGGAAGGGATCTTAAAGCTCCTCCAGCTCCAACCCCTGCCACGGGCAGGGACCCCTTTCACTGGAGCAGCTTGCTCCAAGCCCCTGTGTCCAACCTGGCCTTGAGCACTGCCAGCGATGGGGCAGCCACAGCTTCTCTGGGCCATCACCCTGGGCCAGCGCCTCAGCACCCTCACAGGCAACAGCTTCTGCCTCAGAGCTCAGCTCAGTCTCCCCCTTGTTTCAGACCAATATCCTTTAACAATATTTCTTAGTAACTATGAAATTGCTCAGTGCTATGAAATACTACCAACTAATAAGCTTTTAATATGGTTTTTGTATTTGTTCTTAAATAATACTCCCCTGTTATAAAGATTCTTCTATTATTTTGCTGGGAGGCCACTCTCCATTAAACTCCCGTTCCTGCCCAGCAGGTATGAGTTCTCAGTGCATACGTGTGTGGATTCACTCCCAAAAGCTTTGTCACATGAGCACGATCTCTTACTAAGTTACACAACTCTGGATATAGGTTGGACTTAATGATGTTAGTGCTCTTATTTGGTATTTCAGTTAATTTTGTCTTTAGCGTGCCCTTTCAGGATTTATCTATAGGAGGATTTTAAAGCATAGATGGAGAAGCGAATTTTTATGTTAAAATGCCATCCTGTTTTGGCAGGCAGGGAGGCATAGGGAAGGAAAGCAGTTTCCTTTTGCCAGGCACATGGTGCAGTGCATCACAGAGGAATTCTGCTCCATTTCATCTTATTACCCCATGGGTCTGTTACCCAAGCACTCAACATCTACTTGAGGAAACCACTTCAATACACTGAATATGGAGTGATTTTCCCCTACCCTTTTCTTGGTTTTACTTGAAAATATCTTGGTTAAGATACTTAATTCTGGGAGCTTAGTGTGACCAAAATCTGTACCATCACTATATGATAAGTTTCTCAGTAAAAAATGACTGTCTCAAAGATTTAATTTCATAACCAGAATTCTTTTCTTTTCTCACAGTTTCCCAAGGAAAATCATTCTTGCGGAGTCAGGAAGTCTTTGTTATTATCAGTGTTTCAATTCTTATTTCATTGCAAGGAATACCCCCCACCCTGTCCCTTTAGGAGGGACTGTAGATAATGCTGCTGACAGCTGCTCTTAAAATCACAAGCGTTCAAAGGTTTGCACTCGAGCAGGACTTCAGGCCAAGCAGTATGTGATAAAACATACCAGAATATCTTACTCCTGTTAGAAATCCCCCTTTCTGGACATAGGGTGAATGGTTGTAGACATGCCGCCCGGCTGTTGGGATTGTAATCCACATAGGAGGGGTTTTCCACTCCAGAACACTCCAAGGTTGATGAAATCACCTGGTTGCTTGGATGGCATAAAACATCCAGAGATGTTAGTTGTGGTCTGAGAGAGGGATTGGGTCGGGCTCTGGTTGGTGGGTGAAGGGCACAGGGCGCAGGAGAACCTCACTGTGACACCTCTGAACCCAGAGGATGCTCCCGAATCGAATTGGATTTCCCCAGGTACCGCCCTGTATCATTTTATGAACTCCCTCATGTATAAAATGTTTATAAATATTTGTGGATTAAGAGACACAGGTCTATTTTTAAGATTTAAGTTAAATAAGTTAATTAATGGCTGGCCTTTTTTGCCTAAACGTGCAATGAGATATATTATACCTTTAGTCGACGATGGCCTAGGTACTGCTTAGTCTGTGATGAAAACTTTGCTGCTTACCTACTGTTCTCAGAGAAAAAACCACTGTAAAAGCCGTATGGGTTTGTTGCACACGGACTCTCGCAGCAAAGCTTTGTATTTGACCACTGGTAATATGAATGTGTTGTATTGACTCGTTGAAGATAATCATGAACCAACATATTTTAAATGTTTACTTGCCTTATAGGGTAGAAGACGACGCTGTGGATATCATTTTTTTTTGTAAATAATGTTTTTTATAAATGTCTCCCCTCCATTCTCCCCCTCGCCCATTTCACAAGATCTTGAATATGCAATTATTTACCATGCAGAACGTTGCAACAGACCAACCCCTGCGTCGGAACAAAAGTTTCTGAATTCTGTACATCAGAACCACGTCAAATCCCCAACTGAGCTGCGATTTCAATGTGATGATTATTTTTTTTTTTCCTTGAAAATAAACAAAAATCTGTAAAACACGACTTTTTGAGTGAGCTTTGCTTGCAGGTGAGGGAGTACCCGGGGGAACGGAGCAGAGGTATCAGGGGCTACCACATCCCTGGCCCAAATCGTCATTGCCGCTGGAGCTATGTGGCAGCATCGCAGGTTGAGGACACATTGGGGTGGTGTGGGGGGAGATGGGAGCCATACAGGCTGAGAACACTGGGGCTGTTCAGCCTGGAGAAGAGACCTCAGAGCAGCTTCCAATGCCTGAAGGGGGCTACGAGAATGCTGGAGAAGGACTCTTCATGGAATCATAGAATAGTTCGGGTTGGAAAGGACCTTAAGATCATCCATTTCCAACCCCCCTGCCATAAGCAGGGACACCTCACACTAAACCAGGCCACCCAAGGCTTCATCCAACCTGGCCTTGAGCACTGCCAGGGATGGAGCACTCACAGCTTCCCTGGGTAACCCATTCCAATGCCTCAGCACCCTCACAGCAAAGAATTTCCTCCTTAGATCCAATCTAAACCTCCCCTGTTTCAGTTTGAACCCGTTACCCCTTGTCCTACTGTACTGACAGGACAAGGGGTGATGGGTTCAAACTGAAACAGGGGAGGTTTAGGTTAGACAAAAGGCCGAAGCTGTTCCCTGTGAGGGTGCTGAGGCACTGGCCCAGGGTGATGGCCCAGAGAAGCTGTGGCTGCCCCATCCCTGGCAGTGCTCAAGGCCAGGTTGGACACAGGGGCTTGGACCAAGCTGCTCCAGTGGAAGGGGTCCCTGCCTGGTGCAGGGGTTGGAGCCGGATGGGCTTTAGGGTCCCTTCCAACACAAACCAGGCTGGGATGATTTTATCCTGATTCCCAGCAACCATGGGGATGGGTGGAGCCTGACAGGATACATGGAGTCCGTAGGTACATGAGGTGTCGTGGCTCTGGAGGCTTGTGAAGACTGAGGGGCCATGGATGCCATGGGAACATGTCAGGGCTGTAGGGACATGTGGGGACATGAGAGGCCATAGGTTCCCATGAGGGCTATAAGTAAATGTGGGGACCTGTGCAGGCCACGGGTACCCATGGAGGTTGTAGGCACATGTGGAGACCTGTGGAGGGCATGGGGGTCCTGAGTCCCACAGGTGCCATGGGGGCTGTGTGAACCTGTGGGGCCATGGGGACACACAAGACCCACAGGGGCCGCGGGGCCCTGCGGACACCTCAGGTCTGCGGAGGCGCCGGAGGCTGCGAGCGCACGGAGCCCGCGGGGAGGGAGCCAACATGGCGGCGGCCGCCGGGCTGGCTGCGGGCAGCGCCGCCCCGCGGCCGCAGGCAGCCGGGAGCCGTGTTCCGGTGCCGACCGCCCCGCTCCCGCCGTTCCGCCTGCCCTCAGCAGCCGAGCGGGATGGAGGGCGGCGCGGCCGGCACCGAGCCCCCCACCTTCGGTAGGCCCCAGGGCTGGGCGCGTCGGGTCGGGACGCGGCGGCCTCTGGTTTCAGCGCGGTGTTTTCCCGCAGGAAACAGAGCTTAACCTCCCCGCCTGCCCCTCAGGTCCCCCCAAGCGCTTCCCGGTGGCGGCGGTGGATGCTATCCTGAGGGATGTGCTGGCGAGCTGCCTGAGGGAGCAGCCCTACGAGCCGGTGCGGTGCAGGGAGCTGGTGAAGGACATCGCTGAGGTACCGCCGCGGCCATTTTGCCCTCACGCCTCGACGGGGTGTCAGGGAGGAGGCCCTCGGGCCGGGGAGGTCCCAAATGTAGCTATAAAGTGTAAAAGTAACGCTGGGGGGAAGGCAGGGTGCACCAAAGGCTGCTCTGAGGCGGGTGTGGGTTCATGCGAGTCAATGCTGAGGTTTATTTGAGTAGCAGTGGCGCTGGCCAAGCACATGGTGTAGTGAAAACGCCATGCTGTGGTTGCTCTGCCCGCGAATATCAGCACTAGATCCAGGTATGTATCAGAGCTCTTTAAAACAGTATAGGTATCGTAGTGACTGAACCGTGAACAGTGGTAGGTGTGCAAACGCCCCTTCAGTTAAACCCAGGCTTGTTGCTGAGGGGAGACTGTCCTGACCCTTCAGTCGCAGCTGATTTGGCTCAGAATTGCTCACTGGCATTAAAAATGGGTCCTGCTTGCTCTTCCTTTCCCCCTGTAGTCAGGTAACTGTGAATCTGCACAGAGGAGAACCTGGTATTCACTGGGGTCTAAACTTGGTTTTCTCTTGCAGGTTATTAAAGCACGGGTAAAAGACCTGATGATACCCAGGTACAAGATCGTTGTGGTGACACACATTGGGCAGCTGAACGAGCCGAGCATCCAGATTGGAAGCAGGTGCCTGTGGGATCCTGTGAGCGATACGTTTTCATCGTACGTGTTCAAGAACGCTTCACTGTTTGCTCTTGCAAACGTCTATGCTGTTTATTTTGAATAAGGTAGGGTTTAACAGCAGGAGAAATGAATATCCAGCCTAACTCTCCCTGTTTCTGTTGCGGGAAAGGGTTGTGAAGGACCAAGGCAACTTTCACCTGTTTGAAATGTGGTTACCATGAGCCTGCTGGTGGTGAATGTAATAACTGTACTTCCCAGAGTTTCCTTTGGAACGTTATTTGCTGTGACATGCTGGTTTGCACCTGATTCTAGCAGCTTTCAGAACTGGGTGTCCCTGAAATACTTAATTTCTCCCTGAATTGGCTCTTCCTGAGTAACCCCAAGTAGAAAACACAGAGGGATTTTGGGAAAGTAGAGCAAAAGCATTTTAAAAGTGTCCCTGTTAAATGGCAACTGCAGGCAGGGAAACGCATGCTGGGGCTGTGGCCTTGGCTCCATGCACATACTGTGTTTTAGATGCTGTGTCCCATCAAGCTGTGATAACTTGGTGCTGCGAGTTACCCTGCCCTGCCTGGGGAACAGGGGGGTACCTTCAGACCTTCCTTCTGAAGAGAGGAAAGGAGAATGAGTCATTCTGGCCTGGCTGCCCTTGCACCCTGAGTACAGAAAAGGTGGCCAGGAGAAGGTGTCTGGTTCTGCTTTGAGAAGACTAGCTCAGTCCCATAGAGTTTGAAATCAAGTGAAAAATATCTTCAAATTATATCATGTTTAAAGTATATAGATCTAACATATCTGGGCCCTTCTGTTGAAGGTGCTTGAATCCAGCAAAGAAAAATTGAATTGGGATTCTCAGCTGATAGATACCTATAGCTAAGAGAGGAAGTACAGCCCTGTGAGCTCAGAAGTGTGTTTCTAGTCTCCCTGGGTGTAGATTAACTGTTCACTTGATAGGACCTTGTATAGTCATTACTGGAAGCAGCTGGAATAGGAAATAAATCCTGGCTATTGCCTGCCCAGTTTGAGGCTGGTATTGGCTGATTGCAGCTCCTGCCTGCTGCAGCCCTTCCCTGCTGCAGGAGTGGGGTTTGGCTGACTTGCTGCACTGTGTGGTACTCCAACAGAGCTGTCTGCATGGCCTGGGTTTGGTTCTGGTTCTGGAAAAGGACTTGTTGCTACCCATATTTCACAGCTGAAACCTGCTGCTGGGCTTTCATAAGAGCATGAGCATATAATAAATTGTGCGATTTATTGCATTTTATGTGGAACTAAAACAGTAGTTAGATGGAAAGAGCTATTTGTACTGATTTAATTCTAAACCACTGTGAAAACTTTGTGGCATCCAGGCATTCCAGCCTGAACTCTCCTTGCAGCATTTACTAGTTTGCACCACATTGAACATTCAGCCTTTACTCCCTAGTGTGCTCCAGAGTTAATAAAGCTACAGTTCAAGAATACAACTGAAATAATAGTGATTTATGTCATGATTATTTATTATATGAAAGCTGTGACATCAAACCTCGTCAGCATCTGCTGTGTTTCAGCACAGGGTGCTGATATCCCTCTCACTGCAGCCGATGCTGCAGCAAGATGTGGTGAGCAGCTTCGCTACCTCACGCTTTTGCAGCATAAATGTTTTCCTGGAGTGCTGCAAGTTCTGCTCTGTCTCAGGCTTGACACTGTGGATTTCTTCGCTGTCGGTCTCCAGACTCTGGTCTGTGTACGTCGAGGGGTCAGCATAGCCATTGTTCTCTTGTGAGAGAGGCAGGGGATTTTCACTCTCTGGCACATAAAAATTAGAAGTCGTGGAATCATGAGTAGTTTCTAATAGTTATCTTTACTAGAAAGACAGTCCAGCCTATGGCCAGGGAGCTGAATGTATTATCTATCCTCTGTGTTTCCAATGTGAACAACCAAGATAGACCAGATCACTGACTTTTTACTAGTATTAAAATAGACATCTGAATACCCATTCTGTGATTAACATGTTAAAGAAACCAGTAATTCATGGATTTATATTAAAGAGTGTTCTTTGTGGGAGCAGTTGCCTTATCAGTCTCACACTGACATATTTGTTTTGAAGGGTAAAACTGCGATTTGATGTGTCGGTGGCACCTGACCAGCCTGTTAGCCTTGGAGCTGTGTGTGGGTTCCTGAAAAGCAGGTGTTAAGGCATCAAATGCCCCACAATTCCAACGTTCTGGATTGCAATTTGGGTTCATTTTAAATACCATGGTACAAGTGGGCACTGCCTTATGGAGTTTGTAAAGGTGCAGTAGTTCTCTGGCTTAGTTTAGCAGCAGGGGTTTCTTCTATAACAGACTCAGGTAGGGTGTTGAAGGTAGCATCGCTTTTTATGTTTGTTTAAAGCTGCTGCTATGATAGAATTTCAGAAAAGGCAGAAGTTACTGAATGGAAGGTGTAGAAAGCGTCAGCTGCTCTCATCTGCCTCATCTAGTTTCCTTTTTCTAGTTATTTTAACCTATCAGAGCTGGAAATTACTAGCAGTAATAGTCAGATTTTCTGACTCTATCAATAACTGTGCTAATAAATACAAATATATACACCACCACATGAAGGTACTTAAATTGCAGAGTATGTATTTAACATACTTGAATTATAATATTATTAGGTTGTAATACAGTTTCTAGTGGGGAAAGCAGTGTGTCCTACTGAAGACAATGGTAAAGAACTTGCATGGACTGTGCAGAGCTGTCCCTGACATTTAAAATGTCATGGCTATAGAGATTCCTAGTGGTAGCCTTGGCCTTAACTCATGGTTTCTCAGGTTGATTTGGAAAGTCTCATTCTAAATGTGTTCTATTTAAGCTATGCCGAGCAAGCTGCAAGGAAACAGTAAACTTGCTTTCTCCAGCCGGTGCTGTTGGCATCTGAGATGGGCCTGTTCAGGGGAGCAGCAAGAGCTGAGGCCACAGCTCTGCCCTTGGGCACAGTCTGCAAGTGACATGGTTCTGAATCCCCTTGGAGCTGGGCACACCTTCCAGGGGGCAATAAGACTGTAATGTGTTAATGAGTACTTACCAAACAGGTACTGATAATCAGTCAAGTGCCTTTTCCACCGAGAGCTGCCGCAGGTGAAGACTATGGCTCTGACAAAGTCTCTCCCACAGAGCCTCACGCTGTTCCCTTCACCTTTGCCTTCCTGTGCTGTGATCAGGAGTGCAAGTGAGGCCAGTGCTAGCACTGTGCCCCTCATGCTGCAGACGGGGTGCTTGGAAGCTGGTGTTGGTGGGGCAGGAGGGATCTGCAAGGCCAAGGTGGGGAGTTCTGCTGCCACACTCACCTTTATACCAAGGGCCTTTCCGCTCCACTGAGTAACAGCTCGTTCTGAGGGTGACTTAATGTTTGCTAAAACCAAGCAGATGGCTTGTTTCCTTCCAGTGATGTGATGTTTTACGTGCGTCAGGATTTGTGCTGGGATTTTGGTCAGGTATTAAAGTCTCCTTAAGGAGTTCCTTATGGAACTGCTTTGCTATACAAATATATGTGGTATATATAACATGCTTCAAGGGTGCAGGCTCAGTTTGATACCATTGATGTGTATGTTCTGTAGAAGCGAGAGGGTGTTTATTACATGGTTTGTAGATAATGAGTGTCATCCCTGTGTATTTCCCATACAGCATGCAGCCTCTTCCCAGTCATGCCTGTTACTACAGTTTGAGTGGCATCAGGTCTTTTTCTGTTAGTGATAACAAACTAAGAGGGGTTTAACTCTTGTAATGTCCACAACTGTGTGCTTTTGCATTACCTCTGCCTTGTTCTTTGTCAGGCTGGTAACTGTGGATGCTTTGAAGTAACCTGTCAGTGCTGGGCAGTCACTCACAACAAAAATGGGGTACTGAGGGGGGCTCATGCAGGCACCAGAGCCTGCAGATGCCCTGCTCTGATTCCTGGTGTGCTGAGTGATAGGATGCAATCCTGCAGCACATGGAGCTGGCTGTGAACTGGCTGTGACAAACTGTACAGAGTGATGGAGTTGGTTGAGTTTGCATCCCTAGATATTTGCCTGGAGGTAGCACCAGTGCAGCTGCAAGGCTCAAACATCTCTGCAGGGAGGCCTGTGGATGTGGCCCATCTCCAAAAAGGCAAGGAAAAGAGGAGATGGCTCTAAACAGAGCAGGAACAGCTACAGATAGGGTCCTGGCTGTCTTTTTGGTGGTAGCTGAAAGATACAAGTGGGTTTACTGGCGCAGAGTGGAGCAGTGGTACTGTGCTCCAGGACCAGAGGTTAGTAGGTTATGAGAGTGAGTGGTCCCTTCCTGGTGCTTTGGATGTCATTGGCTGTAGTTGCTATCAGCTTCTTTAAAGACACATTGCAATAAAATGCCTTAAGGAGAAAATTTGGCAATTACGAGGTCAGAAATTCTGTGATAAGAACAAAATGCAGGAGGATCTTGGAGATCTCAAGCACTTCCTAGCACCACGAGTGTTTTCCAGTGCCATAATGTTCCAGATGACGAGTTTACACTGTGTACAGGGGGAATTACAATGTGTTACAGCCTTGACAGAAAGTTTGTTTTTTACCGGTAGCATCAGTAAGTAAACAGTTAGAACCACCAATGGAAAATATATGGTGTATTTTATTCAGATCTGTAATAATGATTAACACATGATTCACTTTAATGGGTGTCCTTCTTTGAAATGCACAAAGATTAATTTTATGTCCAGGGTGAGCTTGCACAGTCCTTGTAAAATGCACAGAGTGCAGGAGGAAGTAAATGTTAATGCCTTACAAATGGTCTTTAACTTCAATGATGTGTTTAAATGTTGGATGTTTATTGTCAGGCTTATGAGAGGGTCTGAATGTTCTGTATCTATGAAATACATGTCTCAAGATGTAACGCTTGAGGGAGCAGGCAGCAATGACCCCCATCAGCAGGTGGGCAGGGAGCTCTCCAGCCAAGCTTTGTGTCACCCTGCTCCTGTGACAGAGATCCTTGGTCTTAGTGGCTCATCTGTAGAAACACTCTGTATTATCTGTGAGCAGTCAGGCTCTGGAAGGCCTCTAAGACACCATGGTCCAGCAGCCTGGACACTTATGTCATGTGAAGAGCTTTCTGAAAGTGTCAGTATGGAACACGGTGAGTTTAAATGGCAATTTGATATTACCCTAATTCGTCAGAGGAAGAGCAAAGTTGGTCTTTCCTTGTGCCTGGTGTGGGCTGGTCTGCAGCTCCCAGACCACCCAGTGCCTCTCAGAGCTCAGCTTCCATCTCAGTGGTGGTTTATGGGATTAAAGACAAGATGCTTGTTCTGCCTGGAGATGAGAAAGCACCTTAGAGCAACTCCACTGCCTAAAGTGGCTACAGGAAACCTGGAGAGGGGCTTTGGACAAGGGCCTGTAGGGACAGGCCAAAGGGAATGGCTTGAACCTGCATGAGGGGAGACTGAGCTGAGCTCTGAGGCAGAAGCTGTTCCCTGGGAGGGTGCTGAGGCGCTGGCCCAGGGTGATGGCCCAGAGAAGCTGTGGCTGCCCCATTGCTGGCAGTGCTCAAGGCCAGGCTGGACACAGGGGCTTGGAGCAAGCTGCTCCAGTGGAAGGGGTCCGTGCCTGTGGGAGCAGGGGTTGGAGCTCAAGGAGCTTTAAGGTCCCTTCCAACATAAACTGGTCTGGGATTGTATGATTCTGTGATCTCATGGGAATTCCATTCATTTAGCATATGATCTCACAGGGCAGCTGCAGGCTAGTCTGATAGGGGTTTAGGCTGTGTTTTGGAGTGACCTATGCAGGAGGTGATTTTGGCTTTTTTGGTTTTTGAGTAACCCAAGGAGAAAACACCTTGGTGGAAAAACGAAGGAGAAAAGATCAAGGACACCTTTCTGTTCCCCCTGTGTATTAATACTGTTTGTCTAATGGGGGGGGGGGACTTCCAGGGGAAAATATAGAGCATTTGAAGGCAGTTTCTAGCCAATGTGGTTTCATGGAGAAGTTTATTCTTTTTCAGTCATTAAAATGATTTCTATTACTATAATAGGTCTTTCTCACTCTCTACCAGCCAAGAAGGGATATTGTTTAACTACTGTTAAACACCTACAGCTGGACCAATTATATCCTGTAAAGTAAAGCCTTAAACCTGTAAAATAAGAGATAAAAAAAGAGCAGTGTAAGACATGCAGTGATTCACAATTCCTATTTACAAACTGAGAGCAGGACTGGTTGCGTGGCGAGCATCCAGCAAACAGGCTGAGGTAGTTTGGGTTGTGTCAGCTGATTCTTCTTTGGAACTCTGGTAATACACTGCTTACTTCTAACAATGCTCCTTGAAAACAGCACTTTTTTGGCAGGCCTGCTTGGATTGTGTTTGTAGAGTCAGCAACAAGCATATATCTTGTTTAGAAAGCAAATTAATTTCCAAGCTGATACATGTACGGTGTGAAGACAGGCTCAGGGATGTGGGTACTTCATCCTGGACAGGAGATGTGTCTAGGGAGACTGTAGAGCTGCTTCCAGTGCCTAAAGGGGCTACAAGAAACCTAGAGAAGGGCTTTGCACAAGGGCCGGTAGGGAAAGGACAAGGGGAAATGGCTTTAACCTGCCAGAAGGGAGATTGAGATGACAATGGCCTTGCTGTTATTTTTTAAGGGAATTATCTTTTTGCTCTGTATTTTACAGCACTTGGCAAATGAAGTTGGTAATTACCAGAATTTCTAAATGCAAAGCTGACATTTGTGAATTATTAATCTGTATTATCCCAAGAATGAAGCTTAGATGGATATCAGCATGGACGGATCAGAGGAGGGATCCATCTTGTGCTGGAGCACCAGGGTGGCTTCTGGAAGAGTGGGGGCAATGCAGAGCCAAAGGGCTGATGGGTTTGCTGCCACCAGCAAAGTGAGACTGTCTTGGGGGTGGCCAGGAGAGAGCAGGTCCTGCATTATCAGCAGGTACAGGCATTCTGCCAAGTACAGTCACCTGCAGACTGCATTTAGAGGAGCTCCACCTTCCTGCCCTTGACCCTGGGGTCCCTCCCAAATCCAGCTGTAGCCAACCTCTGGATTTGTGATCAAGTGAAACCTAAAGTTCAATGCTGAATTCATCGTTCCTGTGGTTTCTAGCAGTGTGGTATGGTATGCAGAAGAGCAGGAACCATCTCAGGTTTAAACTGCTCATGGGATTGTATCTGATTCCACCTGTTTCAATATTTATTAGCTAGTGTTTAGCAGAAACCTCCTTGCAGATGAATGACGTGCTAGACAAGCACACAGGCCTCCACGAGCTACCACCATTCCCATGTAGATCATACCTTACTGTTGTTGAGAGCAGCCAGGTTCTGCAGCAAAAACACCCCAACTTCTCCTTGACTGTCTCCTACGAGAAGGCAGTCGGTGTTCTTAGCAAAGAGGACAGATGTGAATTTGACTGTTGGGCTGGCAAAGCGAGACAGCACGGGCTCCAAACTGCAGCGAAGGCCAGAATTAACAGGTCACATTGTGTTGACTGAGCCCGATAAGGTGTTGCATGGTTTACTTTCTATGTTTTAGATGCACTCAAAACTTAAGAAGTGAAACAGTGTTTTGTTTAGGCCTCTACCAGAACAAAAATCCCAGCTGCTGTTAACTAAGATGCCTAAAATCTGTTCTATTGCCGGATATGGGCTGGGGGGTGATATCTGTATTGTATGGAGAATTTGCTTTTTTGCTACCACCAGATTTGACAGACCCCTTCTCCATGTGGGCTTCATGCTGTGGTTAGTACTCAATGGGACAGCCCAGCAGTGCAAGGCCACAGGTTAACTGAGGTTAAGATGCGCACCTGCTTTACAGCAGAGGGGGAACGTGAGAGGTGCCTCAACTTCTGACCATCCTGTCTTTGGGAAAGATCAAAGTGTCTCAGTTCTTTTTCCTTCTAACTGTGTCAAAAATGTATTATTTCTGCAGGAACAAAGCCCAGTTTGCCCTTTATCAGTTCTATACAGCATCCAGCTCCTTCTCTCGTAATCACACTTCTCTGGTAACTACCATGTGCTGTTACAAAATGAGTATTTTAAAATGCAATACTTTGAATAGCTGAGCAAGCAAATGCTCACTGATGAGTAACAACACTGACGAGGCAATAGTGTGCAGCCCTTGTGCCATCAAGTTTCAGAATCTTCTTTGAGGAAAGTATTTACTTACGTGCTGACCCTAAGATCCCAAATTTCTACTCTGCTTTCATTCACTGCTGCAAACATGGAGGCTGATTTTGAAGACCACATAATGTCATGAACAAAAGCACTGGCGGAACTGAAGGTTAAAACGGGTGTCTGTGAATCCCGGTGCCACAGGATAATGCTCCAGTCTGCAGAGCAGCTGAGGAACATGTCAGTGCTGAGAGGGTTCCAGGTGACTTTGTACACGGGACCCTTGGTGTTTGGGAAGAAACAAAGAACTTTGTGTTATTCTAGAGCTACAGCTTCCCAGGATGGTTTTTAATAGGGACCTTTCATGGATACTCTGGTTATCCTTTGACCCTAAGAGCAAAACCAGCATCATGTGTCACACATTGGAAATTAGGATGGAGCTGATGTGATAAGGCAGGAGAGATCTTGGGAATAAAAGTCATTCATCTGGTTCTGCCCCTTCACCAGTTGTTAGACTGATGGTGAGAGGGCAGCTTCTTGGATGAGGCAGAGACTTAGCTGCAAAAGAGATGCTGTTGATGTTCTGCCACCTTTTCCTCAGAGGTGAGACTATTTAACTGTGGTTTTCAGGCCAGGCATAGTACTGGTTGTTTTCTTAGTATAAAGCCAGAACTAGAGCTTTATCCCAGTTTATAATACAAGTTTTAATAGCTTACTTAAAAATCCTAATAGAAAGTGATCCGATAAGACTGTGATGCTTTATGCTATGGAAATGTGTTCCTGATAGAAGTAGTTTATGTTTCTTCTGTTGCAGATGTTTTCTTTAGTAAAAATAAGCAAAGGAACGGATACATTTGTGAACTTAATTGAGCAGTTTCCACTGGCATTGCTTTTTCTATGTATCACTCACCTTGTGGCCTCTGTATGTCTTTAGAAACTGCCCATTGCTTGAACAGGAGCACTGGTAGATACAACCCTCTTCTGTTCCAGCCAGATAGAAGTTTGTATCCTGAAAGAAAGGTAAAAATAGCTTAAATTGGATTAACCTGTTTCTCACTCATCTGAAAGTCTGTGAAAGGACTACATGAGCTTGGCAGTGACAAAACTGAGGAAGAAGGATGGAGCTGCCAGGCTGTTGTGCACTGAGCTGTTGAGGTGTATGTGCAGTAGATGCAGTGGTGCCAGAATGTGTGGGGTTTGTGATGTGTGTTCTCTGTGCCGAGCATACACTGTGAGTTCTGACTCCTGAAACTCTCAGACTTTATGCAGTCCACATGGGCAAACATGTGAATTCCTCATGCACTCTGTGGACAGTACTCAGCTGGCTAAAGAGGAGGAGCACAGCCATGTAGGGCCTGGGCTCAGGAGCTGCTGGACAGTCAAGTTCTCACTGATGTGACCAACGCACAGAGATCTGCCCTAGGATCTGGCTGAAGGTGAATGCAGTAACGTGGATGAAATGATGTAGTTGTTCTCATACAGGGGTTATGTTTGGCTTAACATTTCATCCATCTTGGGTAAAACTGTTACTAGCTAAGAAGCAATTTACTTCAGAACTAAATTCAGAACTAAATTCTATGCTTCAACTATGAAGAACTATGCTTCAAGTACCAGTGCCACATCCCAGCCTAGTGCATATTAAAGTAGCTCCAGCTGAGGATCTCGCCCCTCCTGTGTGGTTTTTCCAGATACTGCTTTAGCCAGAATGGACATTCTGAGCCTACCTTTGGGTGGAAGTCAAAGCACATCCCAGCTGCCTGTCGAGATATCAGTGCTTCGCTTTTCCTCTCTTTCTTACCTGGTAATATTTTCTTCTCACTTTCTTTTCGCTTTATTTTCATCAGATCTGTGCAAACAGCAAGAGTTTTTGTCAAACAAGAATGTAACAGTGCTACGAGTAACTCATGCTTCTTTGAAATGCTCTTAGATGCTTTGTGTGTGATAACTGGTATGAATATCACCTGAAATGAAATGGAGCAATTCAGGTGTTATCTCTCGGCAGAAACACGACAGAGGATGGTGCTTACCAGTGCAGTCAAGTCTTTTCTGTATATACCACTCGGTTATTCGGCCATCTGCTGAGATACACAGCAGTCTCTCTCTTTTGCCACCTCCAGCCTCACCTCTGTCCTGTTCCACCCACCTCAGTTGCCACACAGGACCTCTGTGTTTGTTTGGAGATTCACTGGGACAAAAGATGCACGTGATGAATCATAGATGAACAAACCCAAGAAATAATGAAGCTTCTACTTTGTAATGAGCACTAAGTCTTATGACAAAGATATTGTTAGCTTTTCTTAAAAACAGAATGAAAGAAATCTGAACATTAGTTCTGTTCTCCAGGAAACCTTTTCTTTTGTCATGCATGTTTGGTATTTAGGTTCAGGGCACTGTTAATGTGCTGACACACCTTTCATTGACACCTGAATCATTAAATCAGCCTGTAGGAGAGTGCCCTTAAAGACACATGTCTCCCTAATTCCCCCCCCCCCATTTTCTTCTTAACTCCTGCTTATCTCTCCCCTGTTCAGATGTTCTTTCCTTGTTTGACAAGTGGAATCAGTGAGAAAACACCAAAATCTGCAACTGGTTTCCCATAAGGATTTATTCTGGGGGGCAGGGTTGTCTTAGTAAGAACATGGAGTATGAAGTGGTATGTGGTGGTAACTTGCAACATTTTCTTAGAGCATGGTGCTCATTTGTTTCACCTCTCCAACATGGGGAACTCGCTTTATATGCACAGTAACAGGCACAGAGAGTGTTATACCTCAGATAAGGACCAGTGATGTTAAAGTAATATAAGCATTTATCAGCCAGAATAAGAGTAGAGAACGATGGCAGTACAGAAGGAGAATGCTGGTGGCTGAGGATTAAGCTGTTACTATTCCTTCAGCTCCTCAGTCGTGGCTATTCCTTTACTTTTTAAGAGATGATGAAGGTGGGAGGAGATGTGCAGTTGTTGCCTTACCTGCTGTCCAAGCACACAGTGTCATTACAGCTCTGTACATCATAGATTGTGACAGATCCATCATACGTTCCAACTGCCAAGAGATTTGGGCTTGCCAGGGAAAAATCCAGAGCGGTAACACCATACGCACACTGGAAAATGCGCTCTGGCCACTGACCAGGAGAAAAACACAAGGATGCTTTAAATTAGTGTCTTAATTTACTTCTGTCTTCTCAACATTGGGTACTGAATTGCCAGGCTCTGCTGGAAAATTCAAGTGCTGATGACCATAGTGACTATAGAAACACAGACAGAAATCAGGTACTATATTCTAAAGGGTTTGATTTATTTTAGCCTAGAGAAGAGAGGCTCTGGGGAGAAGGAGTCTTCCAATATCTAAAGGGACTACAAGAAGTCTGGAGAGGGGCTTTGGACAAAGGCCTGTAGGGCCAGGCCAAGGGGAATGGCTTGAACCTGCCCCAACAGGGGAGCCTGAGCTGAGCCCTGAGGCAGAAGCTGTTCCCTGTGAGGGTGCTGAGGCGCTGGCCCAGGGTGATGGCCCAGAGAAGCTGTGGCTGCCCCATCCCTGGCAGTGCTCAAGGCCAGGTTGGACACAGGGGCTTGGAGCAANCTGAGCTGAGCTCTGAGGCAGAAGCTGTTCCCTGTGAGGGTGCTGAGGCGCTGGCCCAGGGTGATGGCCCAGAGAAGCTGTGGCTGCCCCATCCCTGGCAGTGCTCAAGGCCAGGTTGGACACAGGGGCTTGGAGCAAGCTGCTCCAGTGGAAGGGGTCCCTGCCCGTGGGAGCAGGGGTTGGAGCTGGAGGAGCTTTAAGGTCCCTTCCAACCCAAACCAAGGCTGGGATTCTGTTATTTCTCGCTGCAGGTGATGTAATTGGGGGAAAATAAAGACTATGCAAAGAATTACACTGTAAAATAAGTTAGATGGGTCTACTCCAAACCAACCACCTAAAAATCAAGTTCCCTACAATTGAGCTATGTGAGTACAGTGTGAAGGTCTTGTTTGGTTTGGTTTCTTCTCTTGGATTGGAAAGGATAATCCTTGAATTTAAAATTCACTTGTTCTCTGTGATGAACATTTGGAATTACTGAACAAATGGCCTGTACATTTTGAAAAAAACAAAAGGGAAATGGGTTTATTTTCACATTTGCTGTGCTCAGGAGTTTTTTCCAGTTTAAACAATGATTTCTACATACCTGGGCCTACCCACAATAGTAACAAAGCAGGTTTACAGTCTTGGGTAGGTGGCTCTAGGAATTGGAAATGGGGTACAGAGACCTGCATTGCTATGTTTCCTGGCATAGACTGGTACTACCTGTGAGTAGTGACCATCTGCTAGTTGCTTGGTGGCCTGTAATGAGTTTAATTCCTGTGAACAGATGTCCATGTTACCAAACCACCAATACAGTCATCACCACTGCTGGAAGTGTCAGTTGAGAGGACAGACAGGCATAGAACTGAACTGCTTCCTACAGGTGCTTTCTGGGGGTCAAGATGTAAGCACATTGCTAGGTACTGTCATCAGTCAGTGTTCCAGAGATGTGTGGTTTGTGATAGCAAATTCGACCTCATTGCTAGGTTTTGCTTTTAGAAACATTAAGAGGGAAATACATAAAGCGGAAACAGTATAGCAGGAAAATGCATTGAGGAAAAAGAAAGGAAACAAAGTGGCTGCTCATTACCATAGGGTTCTTCAGTGACCAGCAGCAAGCCAAGCCTTTCTTCTGGCCTTTAAAATCAAATGCTCCATAACCAACAGCTAAAAGATCCTGAAAGCACAGGTCAACATAAATAACCTCAATTTAACTGAAAGTTCAGTTGTGTATTTGTAAAAGGCAACTTTCTGTTAACAGTGCAAAGTCTGGAAGTACAAGGCTCCTGTGCAAGTGGAATAACACACAAGAACAACAGAATTCCTAGAGTACTGGAAGCTGGTTCAACTAAAAGTGCATTTATAGCCACTATAAGTTATGTTTGCAATCCCCACTCCTGTCAGCATAAAAATATGTCCCTTTCCAGAGAAACTAACACTTTAAAAGGTATTTGTTTGCCCTCCAATTCTAAGGTTGAAGTCTATAAATGTGTCCAACTTAATCATAGCTGGGCATCTGGTGTGCTAACAGTGTGAAATGGTCTTCATGTTCTTTCATTTTCCCTTGGGGCAATCTTCCTGGTTCTATGTTTCTCATCCTCAGCTGCTTTTTACGTTCCCTCCATTCATTATTTTTGTTGTGGCCATAAGAGAGCTCTGTTGGAAAAACTGAGCCTTAGGTTGCAGTGAAAGAGGAGATGACTCTGTCATTCTCACCTCCACTGAAACCAAACTGAATAAACTTGGGCCATCTGTGCCTGTTGTGTTGCATCTTCTCCTTAAAGTTAAATGAATGCTGCTTTCCTGGGAGATTGTAGTTAAAAACAAAGATGTGGCATCCTGAGAAGGCTCAGGAGAGACATCATAAAAGCCTTCCAATACCTGAGGGGGCTGCAAGAAGCCTGGAGAGGGGCTTTGCACAAGGGCCTGTAAGGACAGGCCAAGGCTTTAACCTGCCCAAGGGGAGACTGAGCTGAGCTCTGAGGCAGAAGTTGTTCCCTGTGAGGGTGCTGAGGCGCTGGCACAGGGTGATGGCCCAGAGAAGCTGTGGCTGCCCCATCCC
Organism: Agapornis roseicollis; assembly: GCA_002631895.1. Classification (NCBI taxonomy): domain Eukaryota; kingdom Metazoa; phylum Chordata; class Aves; order Psittaciformes; family Psittacidae; genus Agapornis; species Agapornis roseicollis. Next base: position 10,747 of record NDXB01005700.1, on the reverse strand, counting down.
TGGCAGTGCTCAAGGCCAGGTTGGACACAGGGGCTTGGAGCAAGCTGCTCCAGTGGAAGGGGTCCCTGCTTGTGGGAGCAGGGGTTGGAGCTGGAGGAGCTTTAAGGTCCCTTCCAACCCAAACCAGGCTGGGGTTCTGTGATAAACTGTGATGAAAAAAGCTTATCAGTAGGTTGTTAAACTCAATCTTCCAATTCTATAACAGACCAAGTCTACTATCTTAACATTACTGTTGTTCAGGTGACTGCCCCTGGTAAACTGGACCAATTAACTTCAATTCTGAAGCTGTTAAAGCTGTTGTGACAGATTTGGTAGGAAAAGTCTATTGCAGTGGTCCAACCTGTAGGATAATGTCGCAGCATTGGACAAAATGCAGAGGGTGAGATGCAAAGACAGACCGCCTGACTGTAAAGATGAATCTATTTCTGATAATCTCTCCCAACAAAGTACATCAAAATCAGGGGGTTATTTTTATACCAACAATGACTTAGACCATTTTGAAACAGCTTAGAAGAAGATTTGTGAACTCACAGGGTTTACTTTGCTCCAGGCCATACTGCTTACGCTGTGACCATTAGTTAAACTACATGCATAAGACCACAGCCGTTCCAATGTGGGAATTGATGTAGTTTCTTCTTTTAGAGCTGACAGAACTGATGGATGAGTGAATGGTGCCTCTTGCTGATCCTTTTGCCTGTCAACCTTTTCCTGTTTAGCTTCTTTTTTGTCTTCCTCTATACCACTACTGTGTGATGTAACTCCAGGATCTATAACACAGCAATACGGTAGAGTCTGGGTAGTAACATTTCACTGATCCAACTCCAGTCATTCATATCAGAAGAAATATTTACCCTTTCAGCAAATATTTAGTAGCAAAATACCCAAAATGAAATAAAGATTTGAAGAATTAAGACCTCCTAACTTATAAAACCAGAACTAAAATGTTGATGGGGCTGGATTGGGCTGTGGTGTGCCAGGTATGCTCCAGGGATTTAATGGGTGGGTTTAGCTACCCAGCAACAAGTTAGGAATGTATGTTCACCTCCTACCAGGAATGTTTCTAATCTCTCATCTTTAAAAATGTATCTAAACAGGGATTTTCTTCTAGAAGCCAAATTTTAAAGAGCCACACTTACACCTTGATGCTAAATATCATAGCTCAGTTACATGGTGCTGTAGGAAGTTGCTCCTTACTTGGGAATCAAGTGTAGGGCATGTTTTTTAGACTATGTTTGCCAAGTATTTTTGTTTAGTCACCCCTTTATATAATGGACAAATCATAAATTGATCTCAGATCACTGTTAACAGAGTAAGAACACGGTAAACTGCCATAGTCTTCCTGGCCTTTATTGTGCTCTCACTGTAGTTCCTGAGGAGCAACAGGATATAACACTTTCATTGCTTGAGAAACTGTAACTGTAGGACATGGAGGTACAATACAGTATCAGCAGTGTGGATCTGCCTTTGATTTTTGTTTTAATCCCTGTGTTAAATTGGAATTCCTGTACAAGGTAAAATATTACTTAGAACATGGGGCCAGGGTATGCCTCTTACAGTCTGCAGTGAATGTACATTGTTAGACACTGAGCATCCATCAGGCTAAAACTTCTGTTTACCATCAGTGTCCTCATAAAATAAACCCCCAAAAATTCCTAGCAAACAAACTGTGAAAGACATTCCAATGAAAACAGGCAGTTGGAGAAGTAGCAGAATTAATCTGTATCTTAACTGTCAGAAACCAAGTTTGACTGATATTTTGAGTAAGTCAGTTTGTGGTGATGAGGGAGGACTCATGTGTTCAGTTTTTGTACCAGTTATGGTAGGGATGTGTGTTAAAAGTGAGTTTCAAACTACAAAGTACATATTGCCATCTCCTAAAGCCTCCTTTCCTTTGTCTACTTCTTAAATTACTCGTCTGTAAAGACATTGGATGAGGGACAGGACTCTGACTCAATAGCATGCAAAGCCTTGTGCTGAAAACAGGGTAATCAATAAGAATCAAACCGATAAGGATGGGAAACTGCCGATAAGCTGCAAGTTTGGGTTGGAAAATATTCTCCATTAGAATCCTCTCCATGAAAAATAAACCCTTCCGAAGGCTTTCTGGTATTGGGAGAGCTTCTGATTGGCACTCCTGCTCCTTCACCTCCTCCTCCTGGTTCTTGGCAACAGCAGCACTACCCGAAGTCACAGAAGTTGTGCTGCCTGACAACAGATAACACAGGAAAAGCCAGTTTGATCATGAAAATGTTTAGCACGTAAAAATCAAGGGGATAAGAAATCTTTTCTTCCTCCACCTGCAAAAAGCATAGAAGAATCTGTCATCATCAACAAATACTTCCACTCTTAACTTTGTCTGGCTTTAATGTTGTTAATTATTTTTATGCTCAAGTACTATGACGAGACACTAGTGGAGTTATTCACAATTGGTGTTTTGCTTCTACTGTCCTAAGTAAATACCAGCAAACTTTGTCACTGGCTATTTATCTGTAAGATTTAAGATACGATGGCAGTTTGCAGGCAGTCTCCATGCAGACCTGTCCAAGACTCTTTGGCAAACTCTCTTCCAAGTGCCAGGCAGGCAGACCAAGCATTTTCTTCCCACACCATAGGGATGTGCATGGTTTAGAAGGATGAAAACATGGCAAGAGTGTCACACTGGAAGAATCTTACCTTCGGTAGAAGAGAGAGGGATAGCCTGATCCTGCTTTGTAGTGGTGTGAGGTTTGCTGCTTGTTTCAGTTGCCTTCTCTGTCTTGTCTGTGCTGCCTTCTGTTTTGAACATTGGTTCCATTTCGGATGCTTTAAATGTGTCATAAAAGCCCCAGGAAGTGACCATCTCCCCTAGGAATGAGTTACATTGTGTTGCACAAGTCTCTTGTTTCAGTATGTTACTATAAAAGTAGATTTAGATGAGATCTTAGGCAGTTCTTCCCTGTGAGGGTGCTGAGGCGCTGGCCCAGGGTGATGGCCCAGAGAAGCTGTGGCTGCCCCATCCCTGACAGTGCTGAAGGCCAGGTTGGACACAGGGTTTGGAGCAAGCTGCTCCAGTGGAAGGGGTCCCTGCCCGTGGCAGGGGGTTGGAGCTGGTTGAGCTTTAGGGTCTCTTCCAACCCAAACCAGGCTATGATTCCTTACCATAAAGACTATGTACAACTGAGTGAAGATTTACTTCCTGTACTATGCTCCCAGCTGTTTGGCTGAGGAGATCTCAAACCAGCTGTGGGTCAGACAAGGCTAAAGCAGCAGCTGCTGTGTGACTGCAGCAACTCCAGTGGGGTATCCTGGGTATGTGGCTTCCCTTCAGCAGAGTCAAACAATGCTCTATAGCCTTCCCTTTGCATGTTCAGCTTTTCAGGTATGGGCTGGAATGAGTTTTGCTGATGCTCAAGGGGAAAGATACGTTATTCAAATCAGATCAATATCTGTTTTACTTCTGTCCCCCCCCATTTTACATACATTTAATGAAAACAAAGGAAAAATGTTTGCAATGACAATTCCCATGGTTTTCTTTGGCCTCCTTCACCAAAAAAAGAAGCTCAGCACATGCATCTAAACCCGTGATATTCCCCTATAACCTTTTTTTAGAGCATTCAGGCTGAACATTGTGTAAAATTGCATCTGTCTTGTGAGACTGCCAAGGTTTTCTGCTTTCCCCAAGACATTCAACCTCATACCAGAGGTTCTCTTTGCATTATGACAAGTTAAATAGAAATCAGCATCACTGAGAAGCAAAGGGGGAAAAAGGAAACTGTCCTTTCATATCTCAGGAGCATAGTTGAGTATTAGGGGAAAGTTCTGCCTCCTGAGCAGCAAACTCTGCTTGCAGGGTGCAGGGCAGGAAGGACACAGCAGCTCTCTGCTAATGTAATGCCTGTTTTATTGCGACAGATACAATGCACCAAAACCAGTGCTTGAGTTTTGGGAAGGACAGAAAAGGCCGCCCCAAATCAAAGTGGCTCTTGAAGCTGAGGAGACAGCTTCTGCTTAGAGATGGAAGATGGGAAGAAAACCCTTTCCTCAGTATCCGAACTGTGCACAGGGAGTCTGCTGAGGTCCCACGGTACAGCTGTGATGCTGGAGTTTGCCCAAATAAATGTTTAGTAAGTAAACTGAATGCTGGAGGGACTGTAATGATAGGATAAGGGGTAATGGGCTAAAACTTAAGCAGAGGAAGTTCAGGTTAGATACAAGGAAGATTTTTGCTGTGGGGGTGGTGAAGAGCAGGTTGCCAAAGAAGTGGTAAATGCGCCATGCCTGGCAGTGTTCAAGGCCAGGCTGGAGAGAGCCTTGGGTGACTTAAGCTAGTGTGAGGCATCCCTTCCTGTGGCAGGGGGTTGGAACTGGATGATTTTAAGGTCCTTTTCAACCCAAACCATTCTGTGATTGTAGGATTCTAATAATAAACTGCCAAGGGTACAATCAGTGAGAGCCTGTTCTTATTAAATACCCTTTCTATATGGGCCTTGGAAACTTTACCTTTGTCTTCCATGATGATTCTGTCACATTGCACCTCCTTGTTCTTGGTGGCTCCGTTGATGGTTTGCATTGCTTTTTCCACAAAGAGCTCGTGGTCAGCCTTGCTCTTGCACATGTCAGTGTAAACCTTGTTCCGCTCCCTCAGAAAGAAGGAAGAAAAGTGTACATTGACGGTCTGAAACCCATATGAATTCAACTTCTTGGTGTATCTAACCACAGGCTGGACAGGAGAGGATACTCCATGGCATAAATTTACTGCTTGGGTTCTTTTGCTGATTGCTAGGTTTTAGTTCACTCCATATATTGGCTTTCAGCAGCTATTTGTGACCTTGTGATGCTGTTCAAAGCCAGAAATGGCCTGCAAAGGTAGACATCAGCTACTCCAGCTACTTTTGGTGGGTTTCAGAGGGGTTCAGCAGTCTGGCTCTCATCGCTTAGGAGTGAAGGGCAGCACATCCAAGAAACAGAAATGAAACTAGGGTATTTCTGTTTCATCCAGCCCTCAGGTTCTTAGGAATGGGCAGTGGCGATTGTGAAGCTTTTCCTACCGTTCTGGTTTAAATATTCAAACAGCAGATAGAGGTGATACCCCACCTTCGATCACAAACAGGCTGCTGTGCTCAGGAGCAGTCACTGCCTGTTCCTATATGGTTGGCACTGTGTGCTGTGTACACTGGCTAAGTGTGATTCATAGGGTGTTCTCCCTCTTCCCTTTTCCCCAAAATCACACCAGTGTGATTCACAGGCAGTGGGGGTTGGAGTCCTACCATGATTGTTGTGTGTGTGTATGTGTGCATATATATACATACATAAATAAATACATATTTTAGGCAGAAGCTCTTCCCTGTGAGGCTGCTGAGGCGCTGGCCCAGGGTGATGGCCCAGAGAAGCTGTGGCTGCCCCATCCCTGGCAGTGCTCAAGGCCAGGTTGGACACAGGGGCTTGGAGCAAGTTGCTGTAGTGGAAGGGGTCCCTGCCCATGGCAGGAGTTGGAGCTGGAGGAGCTTTAAGGTCCTTTCCAACCCAAACCAGGCTGGGATTCTGTACTAGCAGAAAAACCTCCCTTAGGTCAGTTGTTTGACTTGCCAGCTGCAGTCCAGTGCATCCCAGGCTTTAGGGCTGCCATTTACAAAAGCCATGTGATAAGTCTAGCAGTCTGACATCCATCATGGAGAGAACTTTGCTGCACTCTGTCCCAGCCAGCTCCTGGGAGGAAGCCAAACCCCTGTGTGCTTTGTGTTAACTCCCTGTCAAAGGTCATGGCAGTCCAGGGAGGAGATTGGATCACCAGATGCAACTAAGGGGGGCCACAGTATTTTAGCAGGCGAGATCACTCATGGTGGGGTGAGGTTTCTTCTAGGTAGGAGCACTGTGAAGAGCTTTGGGGGAAGCCTGAAGAGTTTGTATTTGTGTTACTGATACATGGATAGCTGTAAAGCTACACACAAGAATCAGTGCAAATGTTTACAATTTCATACTGTTTTCATCAAAATTAAATCCTGTAATTCCTGTATTCCACACTTCTCCATCTCCTCTTTCCCCTATCACCTCTGTGTTCTCTGGTTACCATCCCCTGCCTTTGCTAATCTGCCGCCTTTTACCAGTGAAAGAGAGAACTAATTTACTGAACAAGATGGAGCTGTAAGAAGTTTAAGCTGTTGTGTCAAAAGAGAGGCTCGAGCCCAATATGGCTTTAAACACAAGTGGAATGACTGGTTGTGGTAGCCAGAGTACTTAACCTGTGTGTAAGCAGCCTGTTTGGGACTTTGCTACCAGCAGAAATTGAGTGTGCTGAGCATACGTGTGTGTACACAACTACAGAGATACATACAGAACTCTTTCAGCATCTTCTGACTCTGTAGACATCACAACAGCTGGCAGATCCAGTATCCAGATAGTTTCTGTCTCTGTGAGGTAAATGTCCACTCTCCTATCTAAGTCTGCTTCTGTCAGTTTTTCTTTTATCTCCTCTTGTCTCTCCTGCACGTCTGAAAAATAGATGAGATCCGTAAGTGAGACCTTTTCTGCTCTAAATGCCAAAGAAGACAGATTAATTCTGATCGTATTGAATGATCAGTTATGAGGCACTGAGTGAAGTGCCAGGCATCTAACACCCACTGACTGCAGAGTCTCACAAATCACAGTGCCCCAAAGAGAAGTGAAGTCTTTAATTTTACAGCACATGTTCTTTACCAGGTAACTAGTGCTCCAAAGAAGAATTAAGCCTTTAATAATATAGCATATGTTCTTTACCAGGGAAACTAACGGTTGTGTCCCCTCGAGAGCCAGGCTCTGCCGTTTCATCCAGTACGGACTCGGCCGTTGAGGCTTTTGATACAGAAGTGGTGCTGCTTCCATATGTCCTTCAGTAACAAAGAAATAAGCAGAAATAGTATGTGAGGGTCCAGATGTCAGCTAGCAAAATGCCACAAAAATAGCAGTGTTGTTACCAGGATAAACCACGAAGACTGCAGGAGCACATACGGTGATGGTTGTCTTGTGGAAGGAGTTGCAGAAGGCTTAGGAAAGAAAACAAATGGGTTGAAGAAGACTTAAAAGGGAAGAATTCCTCTGACAGCAAGTCCTGAGGAATTAAAGAGCTGCTGGAAAAGAAGCTACTGAGCTCTTGAATTCAGCCCTATCATGTACTAACGTGAAGTGTTGGCTGCCCACTGTGTGATAAAGCTCATCCATAGACAGCACCTATCTCCACCAGGATTCACAGCCTTCAGTGCTTTGCTTGCACTGAAAAGTCTTTGAAATGCACCAGAAAGTCTTTCGAAGGGATTGTTAAAAACCATTGGTGGTGGTCACAGAAGGGATAGGTGTGAGAATGAGAGGTAACACTCAAAACTTGGTACAGTTGGGAGGTTTCTCAGCAGATTTTCTCTGCCTCAACAGCTGAGCATGAGCAGTTACACCAAAAGCAGTTGGAAAAGACAGTTTTTAAGGTTTGTATTGAAAACTAAAGTGAAATAGTTTCATTTTGTCTGTTAAATAAAGCCCTCTTGTCTCCATAAATGATGGGTTTCGTTTTCAGGACACACTTCTTCAGTCATATTTGTTTGTGTCTGTTTACTCCTGTTTAACATCCTTTCATCTGGGATTATTCTTTCTAACAGCCAGCCTAGGAAACATGACAAGGACAGAGTTCCCAAATTGCAATCCCTCCTTCTCAGACATCACCATGGCATTAACTTTGCCAAAGAAAACAGTAACTAAAGCTTTTCTTTGTGTTCTGTCCCGAGTGCTGACTTTACCAGTCTTTTAGTCCCTTTGGACTAAATATATAACATCTTCTCTTGTGCAGGCTGAGTGAGCACATACCCTTTGATACACTGATGTGCTTCATTATGTTTCATTTGAAACACAAGTAGTCCTCTCCCTTCATTTGCATGACTTAATTGAATCTCTCACCCCAAGAGAAAATGGCTCAAGCCCGTTGACTTTGCTTATTCCCTCTGTACTGAAGGTTTGTAAATTAAGCTCCTAAGTAGTGAAACATGTAATTCAGCAGCTCTAACGCTGATGCTTTTGTGTAAGAGCATCTTTTGAAATGGATGCACGTAATCACAGTGTTAAATTGCTTAAATTGGTTTCAAAGAGAGGATTCTTACTGTGCTAACAGTGTGTAGGTATTTGAACTGAGACCTTCAAGTTTGTAAAAAGGACTTTGTATACTCCAGTGTCATTAAACCAGACAAAGTACTTTACAATAACTTTGTAGCTCTTCAGTGAAACCAGGCCTCACCTTTCCCATCCCACAGATGAGCAGGTGCTGATATAGCCCAGATTTGAAAAAAAAAAACCAACCCAAGATTAAGAAAGGCAGAAAGGATCTGAAGTAGCTAAAGGAAGTGTTAATAACAAGCTACCAGTGCCCCACCTCCACTGCACAGCCTTGTTCAGACAACCAGAACACAACCAGAGCACTGCTACCTCAATGTCTAAACCGTGTTTTGTGGTGTGCCTGTGTAGGTTCTGTTGTAACTTTGTTTGCAGACCACACCAGTACAAAGCCTGCTGCTCAAGTGGCTGTTGGTTTGAGCCATGAGGTGTTCATCGTGATCTTTAGAAGTGGTCCATTCTGGTATGTTACCTAAAAATACGTGGTTTAGGAATCACAGAATCCCAGCCTGGTTTGGGTTGCAAGAGACCTTAAGGCTCATCCAGCTCCAATCCCTGCCACGGGCAGGGACCCCTTCCACTGGAGCAGCTTGCTCCAAGCCTCTGTGTCCAACCTGGCCTTGAGCACTGCCAGGGATGGGGCAGCCACAGCTTCTCTGGGCCATCACCCTGGGCCAGCGCCTCAGCACCCTCCCAGGGAACAGCTTCTGCCTCAGAGCTCAGCTCAGGCTCCCCTGTTGGGGCAGGTTCAAGCCATTGCCCTTGGCCTGCCCCTACAGGCCCTTGGCCCAAGCCCCTTTCTCTCCAGGTTCCCTGCAGCCCCTTTAGGCCCTGGAGCTGCTCTCAGGTCTCCCCTTCAGGAGCCTTCTCTCCCCCAGGCTGCCCCAGCCCAGCTCTCTCAGCCTGGCTCCAGAGCAGAGCTGCTCCAGCCCTCGCAGCAGCTCCATGGCCTCCTCTGCCCTCACTCCAACAGCTCCAGGTCCCTCTTGTGCTGCTGCCCCAGAGCTGGAGCAGGGCTGCAGGGGAGGTCTCTGCAGGAGATGGGGAGAATCGAAGGAAGGAGAATCTGAGTGAAATTAGAGATATCGCAGGAGTGTGTGCCTCAGTCTGCTTCAACCTCTGTCAGCATTTCAGCAGGAGTTCCAACATCGTCATGAATACAGACAAATTCCATTCATTGTACTTGTGCTAGTCCCTGAATTTTAAGTGAAGACTGGCAGGCATGTTTCTGTACGTGCACAGTCCTGCACAGTGACTCCAGCTCCAAAGCTCTCTGAAGAGCAGGAGTGTGGCTGCTTTAGGTTTGAGGTCAGATTTAAGAACCAGTGCATTGACTTACCATGAGAGGGAGGCTAAATTAGTTCTTGATAGCTGCTGCATGGGAAAAAGAGCAAGCAAAATGGATCCTGTGGCTCCAGAGAGCTTGTCTTGCCTGAGTGCAGCAGTACTTGGGTCTGATTGGAAGAGTGGATGGGGTGTCACATCCTTTCCTTCATCAAAAACCTGGAGAAATACTTAAATAGTTACAATAGTTCCACTGTTTTTCCACAAGAAGTGACAGTGATGACACTTGCAACATTTTATCTCATCTGGAACAGGAAGATGACCTGGATCTAGGGAGGAAGCTGGCAGAAGGGATGGGAAAGCCCTCTGGAACTCTCTCTATAGAAATGGCTGTAAATGGCTATCTATGTGGATGTCAGACCCACTTCCTCTCCTTGGTAAGCCCTAGTGTCTCTTTCAAATTATTATTAAATGACTATTATTCTATAATTACTATAGTATTAGTCTGTAATGACTACCAACAGAGGCTTATAGACTGTATCTCCTCAACTCAAATTAACAGTACAGCAAAAGCAACAAAGGAACAATTGTGCATCATTTTTATTGTACTGCTCAGATTATTTTCTTGTAAGGAAGTATTCAGGAAGGTCTTTGACCAACAGATCACGGTTTTAGGTGAGGACACAGAAGTGCTACAGGCAATGTCTCGCATGGATTTGAAAGTCAGTAGTTGTCAGATTAGGAGGAGAGCTGTTACTCTTAAGTTTTTGCTACTATTATTGGAGATTGGGTTTGGGCACTCATCATTGCCATTTCAGAACACATTAAACTAGATGTGCTGGAGGAGGGGGGCATCGTTCCATCCCAACACACCCAGTCGGTTGCCACCACCTATAATAAATGCTCGGAGCCACGTAGCGACATTGCAGCTGCTCGAGCCAATGAGCCGGCCTCATTTGGAGCTTGGCTCAGGTGTCTCTATACAAACACCCGTAGCATGGGGGACAAACAAGAGGAATTAGAGATGTGTGCCCATCTGCGGGAGTATGATGTAATGGGCATCACAGAAACATGGCGGGATGGCTCCTATGCCTGCAGTGCTGGAATGGAAGGTTATAGGGTTTTTAAGAAATACAGGCCCGGCAGGCGGGCAGGGGGAGTTGCCCTTTATGTTAGGAATAGGCTGGAGACTGTGGAACTCTGTCTGGGGACAGGTGAGCAGTTTGTGGGTCAGGGTTAAGGGAAGACAGTGACGGGAGACATTACTGTGGGGATCTGTTCCAGACCGCCTGGTCAAGAGCACTCTGTGGATGAAGCACTCTCCATGGAGATAGGAACAGCCTCAAGCTCGCAGGCC
>NDXB01005699.1:49407-67836 GCA_002631895.1 Agapornis roseicollis | reverse complement strand
AAAACACCAGCTACTAAAGAGAAGAAAAACTGACTGCAACTGCTGAACCCAGGACACCCCCAACAATGACTTGTGTCCTAATCTTGTACCTGCTTTCCTAAAAATGCACTAAAAAAATCTGTTTGCAGAAAGAAGATATGTATTGCACCTTGGGGTGCTTATTTCTATTTTAAAGTATTGCCTCTATAGTTGGTACATAAACAACTGTGTGGAAAATAACTTCAGTAGTATATCAAATATTGCTATGGGTATTTTATCAGCATAAGAGTTTCATGCTGTGAAACATGTCAGATCTCTGTGCCTGATTTTTTGGCAGAAGAGGTGTTTGTTTGTAAATTTACTATGCATTGCCATACAGTAAACTTTGGATCTGAAGTGTATGAGTGAAAAGGTTACATTTGCCGTATTTAATTGGAATAGCATAAAAAAGAGCTCTCTAGACAATTAGTTCTTGTGATACAGCAGTCTCAGGGGTCCTGGTGCTGCCCCCGAGCCCAGTGCATCTTCTTCTCCTGTTGTAATTCTGTATATACCACCTCAGCAGCATCAAATGAAGCCACGCATTTGCCTTAGCATGCCTTGAATACCATGACTTTCCAAGAGTACTAACCTGGAAGAACTTGGCATTTTATTGACTTGTTCATATTACAACAGACACTGATAAAAGTAATAATTAGCTCAAACAGTTTTTTGGGGAGAATCCTGGTTGCATTAAAAGTGAAAGCTGAAATAAGAAAGTATTAATTAGGATAATTCTGTAGTTCAACATCTGAAAAAGAGATACAATAACGCTAAATTGCATTGACCTTTACAGTATCACCTATGCAGTCCTCTTGTCTCCAAACCTCTTCCTAACATGCTGAGGGAAAGTATGACAATCACTACAGTGTTTAAAAAGGTCATGGTAGTGCCACATAAGTGAATGATTACATTTTTAACAAGGAGAAAGATGTGGCAGGAAATGAAAACTGTCCAGTCCATCTTTGTCTATGGTATTTTATGAGCAAAGTAAAAAATAACACATTTTGTCAGATTCTGTAACTCTCCTTCATTTATCAATGTAAAAGAGACATAATTGAAACCCTTTTGTTGGTGATTATCAAGCATGGTTGCCAATAACTTAGCAATTAATTTCTATTTAGGAATGTAATTTGTGACTACATTTCTAGAGGTGCCTACACATTAGAAAAAAATCTGAGTATAGAGACTTTCTGGTGTATAGTTGAATGACAACTGCTCTGTGTTTATTAACACTGACTAACTATCACTTAAAGAAATAAGCACATCATAAAAATGTAAAGACTGTTCCAACTGCTAAAATAAACAAATTGCTGTTAAAGTGTTTTTCTTCCAAAGAAAGGTCAAAGTAATAGAAAGATTCTGAAGTGTTGATAATTTATCACAGAAATCAAAGAGATTTTGTCACAAGTCTCCTTGCTCTGTTAACGCACCATATACATACTGCACCATATATGCAGCTGGTGCCACTGAAAAGGCAGAACAATTTACACATAAGATATTTTATAACTAGCAGAAATTAATGAAACAGTTTTAAGTTTTATTTCTCTTTGAAAAACACTGTACTATGCAGCTACTTACAACTGACTGAGAAATGGCTTTTGTTCACAGATTTTATCCTTCATGCTCAACAACAGAATTTTAAGCATAATCTGTTTATTGTGCTTCTTGCTTTTCAGAAGTTTCTTAATTTGCTGAAGAGAAAAGAAGTATCCTTTATCTGTCAATCAATCTGCCACAAAACTGTTATCTGCAGGCAGCCAAGAAAATATACTAAAAATAAATATTCAGGCTGAAACCTAATTCAAATTTATACATAGCCCTTCATTTCTTAAGAAACAAATAGATGAATCAGTCTTACTGAGCTAGTTATTACAACTGCATACAAGCTTTGGAAAACCCATTATAAGCCTTATTTATTTCTCAGGTGCTAAGTTATATATACTTGATAGTGGAGTATGTAATTAGTAATCTCTTGCCTAATGAAAGCCACCTATTAAACACAAAACAGACACAACCCCATTAACATTTAATGTTTGCATGTCCTTCTGCTGTCTAACAGAAGTAGTACATCTGATGGAGTTTCTATTTAGCTTGTCAAGATAAATAAATGGGCAGTTTGGGAAAGGGGTGCATAAGTAATTGTACAGTGGCATATGATCAACCCTTTATGAAAGCTCAAAAATATAATTTATTTCATTGGTTATATAAAATTATCTTCATGCTTTTATACACAGCTACATAGTATCTATGAATATGCATTTTATGCATATTTTCTGTGTTAATGAACCACACAACGTATGTCTTAAATCGCCCTCTGCTAATGTTAGCTTTGAATCTCACATGAAACAGCTATGTAGAATAGAAGTTCAGACTGGGGTTTAACTCCTTCTGTTGTTCTACATACCTATGAAACCAGTAGTAGAATCTCATTATCTTTGAAGAGAGTAAGAAAGATGTTCAAAACACAGGTACAGCTTTTAAAGATATTCTGAGGGAGTGGCATCATTTTCTGGTACATTTTTGTCCCAGTGCCACTGTTTGGGACCCTGGACTCATGCCCACAGGATAAGCAGATGAGGATGAGCTCCATTTGCATGAGTTGTGATGCCCCAGCAAGGGCTAGGGCTCCTCTGCTCATGAACTCATTCTCTCCCACCTGCCACATTTCCCTCACTTGTATAATGATCACCCTCTATTCACACTCAGCTTCCATGTTTTCCTTCTCATTTTCCAAGCACTTTCTGTCACTCCTTTACTGCCTTTTCTTTTTTAAATGATGGGCTGCTGAGGGGTGAATAACCTTAAAGAGCACTCAGCCAAATTTTTCAGGAGCAAATGGAGCTCCACAGGAGATGGTCCCTCACCAGCATCACCCCCAACTACCTTGTCAGTCTTGTTCAACATCCAGGAGGCTGCTGACTGTGCTGGATTATTTTGTGGTTTTGTAATAGGGCTTGAACAGATTAGAGACTGAATTGAAACCATCAGACTCATTTTCTCTTGGGTTCTGCCCAGGATTAGAATCCAAGGCTTTTAGAAACAAAGAACTAAAATACAATTTACATACTGTGTTGCCTCTTTCCCAAATTAAAGGCTTTACACTTGCAGTGGTAGTGTGTATGCTTCTAGTATTTAAAGATTAAATTTTACAGGTTCTTTATTTTTTTCCTTTGTCATTCTAAAGTGATAAGAAATGTGGGATGAACGTTTACTGGGTTTTGATACTAAATGGAGTAAGTTCTCCCTAAATTGGAGGTACTGCCTATCTCTCTATACAGAGGTAGAGTTCTCTTTTACAAAATACAGATTAAATGTGTTCTCTGCTTCATTTTTATTTACACTTCAATGATGTAGGGACTGCAGTGATAGGACAAGGGGTAACAGGTTCAAACTTACACAGGGGAAGTTTAGATTGGATATAAAGATGAAGTTCTTTACTGTAAGGGTGGTGAGGCACTGGAATGGGTTGCCCAAAGAAGTGGTAAATGCTCCCTCACAGAATCACAGAATCCTAAGAGTTGGAAAGGACCTTGAAAGATCATCTAGTCCAACCCCCCTGCGAGAGCAGGGTAACCTAAATTACATCACACAGGAACTTGTCAAGGCGGGCCTTGAGTATNGGGGTAACAGGTTCAAACTTACACAGGGGAAGTTTAGATTGGATATAAAGATGAAGTTCTTTACTGTAAGGGTGGTGAGGCACTGGAATGGGTTGCCCAAAGAAGTGGTAAATGCTCCCTCACAGAATCACAGAATCCTAAGGGTTGGAAAGGACCTTGAAAGATCATCTAGTCCAACCCCCCTGCGAGAGCAGGGTAACCTAAATTACATCACACAGGAACTTGTCAAGGCGGGCCTTGAGTATCTCCACAACCCCCTGGGCAACCTGTTCCAGTGCTCTGTCACTCTCACAGTAAAGAAGTTTCTCCTGATGTTCACATGGAACCTCCTATGCTCCAGTTTACACCCATTGCCCCTTGCCCTTGTCTCCCTCCCTGGCAGTGTTCAAGGCCAGGTTGGACAGAGCCTTGGGTGACATGGTTTAGTGTGAGGTGTCCCTGCTTATGGCAGGAGGTTGGAACTAGATGATCTTAAGGTCCTTTCCAACCCTAACTATTTTGTGATTCTATGATTCTATGATTTATAAGATAAAACCAAATTAGCTTGATGTGCAAATTTTGTAACTAAGAAGGCCAAACAACATCAACCTGTAGGATATTTCTCCTTGTTACCTTGAAAGTATCAGCTGTAGGTCCAGAACTAAAGCAGAGTTTAATTTTATTTAAAGGGTATTAAAAGCATGTAGAACACTTAATGTGTCCTTGCACAAACTGCAACACTGAAAAGTTAACCAATTTGTAAGGAAAAATTAATTTAGAGAAGAAATCATAGAATCATAGACTGTTTTGGGCTGGAAGGGAGCTTAAAGATCATTCAGTTCCAAGTCCCCTGACATGGGCAGGAACACCTTGTACTAGACCATGCTATCTTCATTCAACCTGGCCTTGAACACTTCTGGAGATGGGGCAGCCACAGCTTCTCTAGGCAACCAGTGCCAGTGTCTCATCACCTTCACAGAAAAGAATTTCTTTCTAATATCTAATCTAAATCTTCCCTTTTTCAGTTTAAAGCCATTCCTCTTTGTCCTGTCACTATGTGTCCTTGCAAAAAGTCCCTCTCCAGATTTCTTGTAGGCCCCTTTAGGTACTGGAAGGCTGCTATCAGGTCTCCCTGGAGCATTCTCTTCTCCAGGCTGAACAATGCTGGCTCTCTCAGCCTGTTTCCATAGAAGAGGTGCTCCAGAGCTTTGATTGTTTTTGCATCCCTCCTCAGGCTTGCTCCAACAGGTCCACATCCCTCTTGTGTTGGAGCCCCAGAACTGAATACAGTACTGCAGGTGGGATCTCAAGAGGGCCAAGCAGAGAGAGAATCACCTCCCTCAGCCTGGTGGCCTTGTTGCTCTTGATGCAGCCCAGCATAAGGCTGGCTTTCTGGGCTGCCAGGACAAGGATGCTGTGTGGTAGTGTCAAATGCCTTGCACAAGTCCAGGTAGATGACATCAGTTGCTCTTTTCTTATCCACCAACACTGTAACCCCATCGTAAAAGGCTACCAAATTTGTCAGGCGTGATTTGCCCTTAGTAAAGCCATGTTGGCTGTCACCATATTTTCCATTTGTCTTTGGACAGTTTCCAGGAGGAAACTCCATGATCTTGCTGGACAATGAGGTATGACTGACGACTCACTGTCCTGTAGTTCCCTGGGTCTTCCTTTTTTTCCCTTTTTAAAAACGGCAGTCATGTTTCCTCTTTTCCAGTCAGTGGGAACTTCACCAGACTGCAATGACTTCTCAAATATGATGGATAGTGGCATGGCCACTTCATCTGCCAGTTCCCTCAGGACCCTCTGAAAAATCTGATAGCCTTAATTAAACAAAGTTTTCTCCCAAATCACCTACATAATAGGACATAGGACACTTGCAGGCACTTGAATGGAACTACTTCATAACAGTAGCTATATCCCATTGTTTGCAACTGAAGTGGGACTATGAGCCTGCCACAAGTAAACTGTTGTATTCCTAAATAAACAACCCCTGCCAGCTGCCAAACAGAAAGAAGCCAAGTTCTGTTCAGGGACTGTGGTCATCCCAAGGGGAAAAAAATGTTTAATTTAATCTGGCACTACCAATACTATTATTCACTAGCAGTTGTTAGGCTATTGCTTTGCATGAATAGGGCAAAATTAAAATTGGCTGGATGCATTCCCATATTTCAACATGCTTGGATTTACTTTCAGTCTGATCTCCACTCTGAATTTACTGTGTTTCTAAAGTTGTCTACTGGATAGTTATGGTATCACTGCTTTTTCCATTTTTTCAAGACATTGGACAACATCTGCATGGCTTTCTCTCATCTGCTTCCAACATCTCCACACCACCATTTTGTGCCTCATTTTTCTTGACTGCTGGTGCTTGCCACTCACTCTGCTGGTGAGATGACCAAATTTGCATGCCCCACTCTGCCACCATGCTTGGCAAATTCCCAACAAGATGATATCCTTCAGATTCTTCCTTAGGACTTTCCTTAACAAGCCTTGCAATTGACTACACTGAAGAATACACTGCTTACCAGGATGAAAACTTTCTCCTCTTGCAATATTTCCTCTTACTTCCAAAATCTCCCCAACCCCAGCGTACCTCCTGTTTTATAAACAGATGGCATCTTCCTGGAGCACAGGCTATCTTTTTGGTTTGTGCCTGTAGAGGAAAGTGGTGGTACATTCCTGGCTCAGGGCTCCTTAATGCTACAGTGGTACCACTACTCCAAAAAAAAACATTTTCACACTAAAATTGCTGTTATCTATGAACATATTTCTAGTCTATGAATACAGTTCTTAGCCAAGTTGTCTATGAGAGCCAGCAAATATTATTAATTCAGGTGAGCTTTCTGTTGTATATTATGATGGCATTAGCTAATAATTTGAAGATACTGACTATGGAGAAAGTAGTGCATGGTTTCAGAATCAAACTTTTATCAAGAGTCTGTCAGCCTCTTTAGCCTACTCCAGACTCTACATTTTACATCTTCTACATACAGCTTTCACCTTTTTTTAGTAGGTGCTTTTAGGAAAGCCTCTAAATTGTCTAAGATGCAGAAGGGTTTCAATTAGGACTGCTCAAAACTATTGGTTAGCAAAAGCAGAGAAAGCATATTTGGTGAAGCAGGTAATTTCCAACAGAACCTATCAATGTTTTCATAAAGAAATACTGACCAACTTTCATAGCACCTAAATGGCTTAAGGGCCTCAAGTAGTATTGCAATCCTACATCATGTAGCATGCCTGAACAATCTCCATATTTTTAAAGACTTGCATGACAGCACCATGTAAGGAGACATCTGCTACCCCCAGCATGACGTTTTGGCTGGGAGGGACCTCTGGAGGCCTCCTGTTCACCCTGCCATGTGAAGTAGCACAAGCATCAACGTGGTCAGCCTATGCCACAGTTTCAGCTAAGGACACTGCCCAAAATATTTTTAGAAGCTCAAGAGACAAAGATTGGGAAGATAAATAGAAGCACTGAAGTTCATCAAAACCAGATTCTGTCTGAGTTGTTCAAGTTGAAGTTGTGAATCAAGAAATACCTCTGGGCTTTGCAGTATAGGATTTCATTACTTGAGAGAAGAACAGAGGGCAACTAAATGATACAACTGTGCCATTCGGAGAAGCATCAACAGGAAAACATTAGTGTGAAATTCCTCAATGTAACAGATTTTTGGCTGAGGCAATGCATAACATCTACCCAAGGTTTGTCCCCGCACTCCCATGAAAATGTTGTTCACCACTGTGTCTTTAAAGTATCCAGAGTCATCTTTACCATCATTTAATTAGTTTTTTATCAGAGACGAACACTGATGCTTCTCTTCATATTATCTCTCCTGGGCCTAATGGCCCCGATGATTCTTTCAGACAGCTGTAGCTTCACAATTTATTTTTTGGCGACATTTCTGGCATTGGAATGAATGTGTTGGGCATTTGGGCAGTGCCAGCTTGCAAAGGGCTGATGGCAGATGGAAAGAAATCTGCCCAGTATGCCTTCACCTCTACACGAGCAGAGGGCCATCAATTTCCCCCATTAAGGAGTTGTCACGCAGCCCACCCAGCTGGAGGAGCATCTCTGGTAGCCAGGCTGGCTGGCTTCTGCTATTCAGATACAAAACACACTTTAAAAGGAAACGAAAATATCGTTTGTCGGCAAATTGAAAATGCATGGCTTTGACTGCAGCCAATTTTTTAATGACTGTAATATTTTAGGTGATTATTTTTGCCACTTCAGATTGCTCCTTAGAGAGGAGAGGGGTTTTTTAATTAAAATCTAGGCAATGCAAACAGATGAGATATGAGAAGCAGAGGAACAAGAAAAATAGACGAAGAAAATTAATTAAAGCAGCATTGTCAATGGAGCCATAAATTAGACATTGTGTCTTTCTGGGAATGAGTCACGCAGGTTTTAACAACTTTTAGATTTTGACATGATAGCAGGTACAAGAATAGATTCAGTCTTGATAAAATCATGTCCCAGCCAGCAAAGGTACGATGACAGAATTTAGAAATGATTTTGAATTCTAAATTCTGCAGATTTGGTTTTTAACTCTTCTGGCCTGAAGCCCCTTCTTTAACCAAAGGAAAAACAGCAATGTGATTAAAATACTTTCCCATGAGATAAACAGGGCTTCAATCTTTCCCACTTGCTACATTTTTACATCATTTAATGTAGGTTATAGAATGAAAACCCTGGCTGAGCAAGCAGGCCAGGTGACAGGGGGTTATAGTGAGCCTTCTATTTCCAAAACAATGGGATGAATGTTGTCATGTGATGTAGTAACAAATAGGCTATAAAGTGTGTTTTCACTCATCATTTTCCATTACAGACTGTTATTCAAAGGCAAGTGCTCAAAACACTTTGCTTGTTTATGAGTGATTCGTGTGATTTGTATGGTTCTTAATTTTCTAGGACATTTAATGATGTTTGTACAACACCAGTCATTCTAGTGATGACCAATTTCCTTAATGAGTCATTTAACTGGCATGGACTGAACTATTCCTCTGTGTTATTGGGAATCATTGATGCTTCCAGCACTCTGAAGTGATCATGATTAAACCTTATCTGTTCTTCTGAAAGTAATGATGTATACTTACACCACTGTAAAATTAAAGTGAGAAAGAGTCAACCAGAATGGTTTCTACTGTTTGACATCTAATGGCCAAATTCATCTTGTTTTTATTAATATCCATCTCATGGTTACCTGCAAAGACCAAATTCTTTCTTCCTAGGAGGCAGGAAAGACCCCTGGTACTTTGACGCCAGCTCAGAGCTAATACTGGCTCCCTGCCACCTCTCCCCATAACTTCCAAGCCACGGGTAACTGGCACGGACAAAGGCACACATTCTACGTCGCTGCCCAACAGCAATTCTCAGCTGTCTGAACAACTCACAGCACCACAGCCAACCACCTATCTGCTCCAATGAACCCCTTGGTGTTGTATCTAACTATATTATTTTAATTAAAATGTGATTATTAACAAAAAAACAAATAAATCAAGAGCAATTCCATGGATGTGCTACATCCAGCACTAAGGATATACAGATGCCTCCTCATGGGCACAGCTCAGAGTGCTCACACTCTCACTAAAGAGAGCCAGTCGACAGGTTTTGTGCACCCTGCTTTGCTTTCTTCACCTCTCCTCCTATCTCATACTCCTCCTTCTACCCACAGAGAAGCAGGAATGGCTCTCAGTTAAGATGCAGCAGGAAACCTGCTTGCCTCTTCCCAGGACGATATGGTAGTTAAGAGCTCCTGCGAGGCAAAGCAGCTGGCTAGGAGGCTGAGTTTGGCCCACAGACCAAGTACTGCCTTGCTATATCTTATTCCAAAACCACAAGACTCTTATCAGAAGCATCTACATCTGTGTAATTTTGTTCAATATAAGGTCATAGCAATTTCAATCTGCCATTTTCACTCTGACATACATAGACAACCTCCTTTCCTCCTGCAAAAAAATATATTTGATCTGATTTAGACAGTGGGTTCCTCAGCCCTTTTTTTTAAATAAGAATTTAAACCCAAAGCATTAAAAGTTCTTGTTCATTTCAGCACAAACAATTAAACCCAACAAAGATATATATGGAATATTAGGATGTCTGTTTTGAAAGAAGACTATCCAATGCCATTCTTATTAATTAGCTGAGTATTCAGAGATTTGGAAATCTGCTCTGGAACTAGGCGGGGTGAAACAGCTTAATCAGCCTTTCTTTCTGCCAAACTCCTAGGCCTGTGTGCATGTCTTCTCTGCTCAGTGACACACAACAACACAGGTTCAGGAAGTACTCAAAGATATAGGATGTGCATAGCCCTGCTCTGCTGAGGGTGTGTGAAAGGTCACAGAGTTTTACTGACACATTTTCAGCATATTTTTCCAAGTGTGAGTGTTCACTTCTCTCATTCTCTTCTTTATAGCTTTCTCTTCTGCTAAGATGGCATGCATTTCTGGGAAATTAAAATTACCTGAATGGTGATGATCTGCTAGGTAAGGGACTTCTGTATCATGATACTGGAATTGGAGCATTTTGGAATTCATTGTCCATATCTACAATAGCAAACAACATGCATGAGGCATGGTCCTACACCCTACTTGCTCAGTGAGGCCGGCAAAGACCTTCCCTCCTTGCCTCATTCCATGCTATGCCAAGCTGCATACTTGCAGCTCAGCAGCACAGGCAACCTCTGGTGTAATCCCTGTCTGGTAGGCCAAACAAAGCAGGCTGACCAGCTGGACTGCAACCTTCAGCCACCAGGAGAAGAGCAGCTGCAACTACTGTGAGACAGGAATTCTGAAATTTGACTCTTCCCAAAGGCAAGCACTGTCACTAGGTTAACACATCAAGCCCAAACAGATTGCTGCTCTAGTGCCTATCCTGTTAGTGATTTTTGCTGCCTTTTCCCAGATGTGGAAAAATTCCAGAGACAGGTGGTTTGGTCTCAATGATATTTTCATGTAATCAAAGCACCGCAGAGACATGAACTGTAAGACTACTGAGGCTGTCTCCCTATTCAACCTCCATTTCTGAGCTTACACATCCAGTTTTGGACCAGCGCGATAAGAGAATACATAAAAAACTGACAAATGTTGAACCTCAAAGCAGAACAATTTCTGGTCAAATAGACAAGATACATGAAGTGTCCACTGAAAGATGAGATCACTTTTCTGTTCTGTAGGAGCAGAGATAGAAGCATTACTGAAGGAAGATTTCATCTTTTCCCCCAATTAGCTTTGAAGTCTTGAGGTTCACATACCTGCATCAACTCTCAGAGGCTAGCACTGCCTCATGCATTTCAGCTATCTCAACCACCCGTGCAACATTCTAACCATGCTCAGTTGAAAGCAAGCCCATGCACATGCTCAGTGCTGTCACTGGAAATATTGAAATGCAGTCAAGATTTTATCCCGTTCAACACCCTTCCACACAGTCCAACACAGATAAATATGTTCCAGTGGATCCAATTAATCTCCTAAGGGTTGCTTGGCCTTGCTAACAGTGTCCTTCTTGCCTTTTGCTGTATTCTTTGGAACTGACGCACAAATTCAGTGGCTTATCTCTCAGCTTGTTTCCTATCTCAGTAGCCAGTTCTAGCTGCGTCTGCAACCAGCCGTGTGTTTTCAAATGAGTAGCAACTGCTCCTGAGCGCAGCAAGAAATGTAATGAAATTCCTGGTCCAAGCTCAAGCAGACTAGGAGAGGGAGAAAAACCTCTTCCCAGGCTGGGCATAGGCAACCTCCCACAAGTGCTTTTTGAGAACACACCAAATCCGTCAAACTGGAGTGAACACATTGGTGCATAATTATCATTAATACTTGCTTTGTCCATTCCAGTGACTGAATCCATCACAGAAACTAACCCCAGAGCAGACAGTAGTTTTCATGTCAGTACTTCATTTCAGCTGCCTTTTTAATTTACTAATCTAAGTAGCTATTAAACTGAGGTATTTTAACAGAAAAACCCCGTGATTTTTAACATTTGCTATCTGTTTTAGTAGATTTCAAGTACTGCTAATGTAAACTTTCTACAGAAAAGAATATGTTATTTTCAACTTGATAAGCATCCAACATGAGCATGTACCATGTATAACAAGCAATTCTAAAAGCCACCTCCTGAGCAAATACTGGGAAAGAGTTTGTGAACCACACCTACGTAAGCAACATCAACATTTATTCTAAAATACCAATAAACCACATCTTTACCAACAGAGTAACCCACGAAGGCAACAAAAGGGTATTTAATGGGGCTGAAGGGATGGGTGGAGTGCTCGGTTCTAACATGGTGAAATCAGGTCAGGGACCATTCCATGGCCTTGCCAGCAAATGACACAGTAGGCTTTGCATCCACTCAGGCAAACTCTCTCCCCCAGAAGAGTAGAGCCATCCTTGCTGCCTACTGGAAACAGGTCCTGGCCCATCCATGAGGGTATGCCCCTTGAAGGCAATGCCTGGGAGATTGCACAAACCAAAGCCAAGAAAGAGGGTGTTGTAACAGCTAAGGTGTGCAAGATCATGGGCTTGTGTTTGTACCCTTGACTGGTTCATTCACTATCCTGGATGTGCCACAGAGCCAAAGGTTCCATCATCTGAGCAATGCCCTCTGGGGCAGCCCAGAAGTAAACACTTAAGAGAAAAACTTTCTACTCCTTTTTCTACCAGAAATAAGTATGTCTTCTTAACTCTTCTTTCAATTTGACTGCCAGCTGAATGAGATATCTCTAACTGGCGCTGCCCTTCCACCTGAGAAATATGCAGTATCAGTCATTCTAGGTGATGAAAGGTGGTGAGGAAGAAAGGAGGAATACAGAGAATAACTGCAGTAGATGGAAGACATTGAGAAAGACAATTTTTCTTGTTTGTTTTTTCTTAATATTTCATTCCCTTGGGCCAATAAAATTAGTTATCTTTATGGTATAATTTAGGAAAAGAATAGACCCACAGTTTTATATATACTAATCAAAACTGAGTTAGACAACAAATAACATCCCAAAATGTGACTGTTCATTAGCAATGTCAAGGAAACTCATAAGGAAAAGCACTAAAGGAAGCCAGTGAGAAATTACCACAAGCTTAAAGAAAGATTTCTAATGCCAGTTTAACTAAAATACTAATTGATAGAAGACAGGAGAATATGAATTCAAACTTGCATGGCATACACAGGCATGGCACAAACAGGATGGCACAGAAAAGGTCTCATCAGCTTGAAACAAAGTTTGGCATAGTGATAGACTGAGTATGGGAACTTCTTTAAAAAGCACAGAGATGAGAGTTACAAAACATCACACAACATAGCAATAAATTTGCTCATCCCTTAGTAAAAATGTTAGTAAGCATTTAAAATTGCTAGTCTGAACAAACATCAGGACAATTCAGCAAGTTTTAGGAATCTGGGAAGAAAAAGGACTTGTATGAAAAAGAGAACTGGTATGGTTCCGTTTAAAATTACATTAGCACAATTTACAATGATTCTTACCTTTCTACTTTATGCAAAATAGTGTTTGTGATGAACTGATATCAGAGCTATGCTGATTTTTTTAAAGAAATTGTTAAAAATTTTTCTAAAATTTTATGTAACATTCCAAATCTGAAAAGCAAAAAAAAAAAATTTGTAAAAAAAAATAAAATTGTTCTTGGTGTTAAAATGCAGAGAGGGTCTATGCTGAATCTGATGTAAATCTTGACCCAATTTATAGTGTTACTTTTGACATAACATGAAATTCACATTGCAAAATCTGTTCAAATGATATTTGGCAAGATTGTTGCTGAAAATCTGAGGAAAATTGGAGCAAAACCCTTAAAAATTAAATGTGAGTAAAGAAGTGCTCTGGTGGCAGTTACATACACTAAAAATGCTTGAAATAACTACAAGGTCCTATGAAGAACAAAAGCCCCACGTCGCACATAGCCTTATTCCACTGTGGCTACACCACAATCTTACATATTGCCTTCACCTGGGGTAGGTGGCTACACACAGCCATATGTCAGCTGGGAACAGACATTTGCCTATTGCACTTGTCCCTAAAAGAGAAGATGACCTTGGAAGAATGGCAGATTGGTGAATCCTCACTTGTGTCTCATAGAAGGTTTAAGCTTGAATGGGATCCCTGTCCAGAACAGCTAAGTGATTTCTAAGTTTATGCCTCTTGTCTTTCATGTAACCATAGCTGTGCAAGACACAGATTGGCTGAGTTTAGCTAAACAAGGCCCCCAAAACCAAACAACAACAAAAAAAGGGGTTTATTTGCTAAATGTTGTTTGTGCATGTTTCAGAAGGAGAAGCAGCGTTTAGGTTTGGCCAGCTGAAAAGAAGTAGCTGTGTCCATGGCACATTAATTCTTTGCTCTGCTTTTATACCTTTATATCTGTGGGCTGGATTTTAAAATCCAGAGATAAGACTGAAAACAGAACAAAAGTGAATTGATCACAGAAAATCACTTAATTAAAAACTCAGGTCATTATTTGAGTCTAGAATCTCATTTAAAACTTTTTCATTGTAGTTTAAAAGGTCTTACTGAAATAAGAAAAGTCAATATGTGGGTACTATGAGTAGATTAGCGGGAGTATTTCTTTCTTTAGAGATTAACCTGAGGCCATTCATATGAGGCTCTGTGGGAAAAGCTGAGGCCATAACCAACCTCAGTATTCGACATCTGTTTCCTGTACAATTGCCAAAACCATTACTAGCATCATAAATGAACTCTGACATCAAACCTGCCTTTTTTGTGAATGAAAAATAGGATGAAAACAGAAAGTCATCTGCTGCTCAACTTCTGGCTGCTTGGAAACATAGAAAGCAAGAATCCAACTGATTTCAAAATGTTGAACAACTCTATATTTGAAGGAACTTTGTGCACAGAGATCTTGTAGGGGTCCTTAGAGGTTTTTTTCCCAAGGTAGTACGGTCTTGCTGGATCCCACATATCAAAATAGGATCTTAGTGAAAAGAAATCTTTAAGGAACATCCACTACCCGAATGCATGCTGCAAAGGAGATGTGATATTCACAGTCAGGAAAGTGGGGAAGCATTTTGTTTTGTGATAGTTTGTGATGAAGTGAGTAGCAGCAGCCGAACAACACCAAGACAAACAGGCAGGTTTCAAAATATCGAACAGAGTGACTTGAATTTGTTTCAAAAATTTGCACTGTTTTGCTAAAAGGAAGCTGTTTCCAATTTTCTGTTACATGATCTTTGACATGACAGTATAAACTGTCATTTGGTTTGGTCACGGCAGAGAAGCTGCATTGTTCTAGAAAGCCCCAATGGGACAGAGAAAAGGTAAAAACAAAGTAAAAAAAGAGAAGTACAATGCTAGAAGCAGATGGAGTGGCCCAAACACCCTTGTGTGCTATGCGTTTGGTTAGATGTCACTGTCTTTTACATACAAAAGTCATAACAATATTAAGGCACAGAAAATCAGACTAACCTTAACTGTGGCCCCAGGGAAGAAAAGCCAGTTGCCAGTATCCACAGGATCAAGATCATCTTCTAACACAACTTTTCTGTGAGCAGCATTTATGATTAGGATGTTGTCCAGTGACCAACAGGCTTCATACACATCACCCTCCTGAACATAATCCTGTTTCCACTGAAAATGGATGTTCTCCCCTTTAGCATCTTCAGGAAGGTACAAGATGTGGATGATTGTGCTGACATTGGAAGGGGCACTGAAAAACAATGGTGTGGAATTAGACCAAGTTTAAGCCATAGCCAGGAACACTTTTCCCTCATTTAACACATTTACTACATGTGACACATGCTAAGTCTTTTATGAAGATCAAAAAATACCTGCCCTGAGGCAGAATCCCACTGTGCCTGGCAGTGCACGTACAGCCCAAACAGACAGCCTTGCTTCAAAGAAAGTACAAGCTAAGCCAATAAGCAACAATGCAGATGTTTGGAGAGCAGGAAGAAAGAGCAGGGCAACATTCATACTCAAGGCTGATCACAGCTCTTAGGTGACTGGTAATGTCAGGTATTTTGCAGGTATGGCCAAAAGGAAATGTGAAGAAAACAAGAACAGGTTACCCAAAACAAGATTTTTGCATAAGCCTCAGTCCCTCATAGATCTGCACAGAGCAGGATGGCTGTAGGGAAAAGCTGGGAATTTTCTCTGTCAAACATGTCCTTCCATCCACCTTGTCAGGATAGTTCTGTGGATGGGGGAGAGCCACATTGCCTTTCTTTCCGTGTTCTGCTTCAAGAACAATACAGAAGAAACAGACTGTTGTCTTGCTGCTGAAAACGGCAAATGTGGGCAGACCTGCAGTATTAGTATCAGGCAATGGTCAGAACCTTGAGCTCCACTTCCTAGAGCTGTCCTCAGAGCTGTGAAAGGACTGAGGTTTACCTTGAGCTCTGGACTAATGTCTTTAGGTTGATAGTAGCAATGAAAAGACAGGTCTGTGTGCAAAGAAGGGATGCTGATAATTATTATTTTTACTTTATTGATCACTCAGCAAGGGAATTAACTACATTCAAACCCCAGGCTGCAAGGAGCTGCAAAACTGGAGTTTTACAAGATGTCACCTACTCAACCTTGCCTCTGCCTTGGTACCAATGCTTTGGTGGGTGAGTATTTTGTCAGAGACAATTCAGAGGTTTTAGGAAAAAAGGCATCTATATCTTGCTTACATAGCAGAAAATAGAGGAACTTCCCTTTGAAAAGCAAAACATTGCAGTGTGGTAAAATGTTGAAAAGCTGTGGCAGTTGTTGCACATTCACACCCAGAATCTGCCCCCGCTGCATAGCTGCTCATAGACATTGTCCTAGCTGCTTCCTGAGCTCACACACAGCACCTGCCTTCTTTGAGAGAACCTTCAGCTCCCTGCTGGGAGTCCAGAGCTGAAATCCCACCAGCACAGCACACACCAACTCATCAGCACAACACCTTCCCTTCACAGATGCCCTCCTGTTCCATTTCTCCCCAGTTCTCCCACCATTCTCTGGAGATGCATGTAGTGCGGTGAAAGCTGCTGAAGCACATTCACATAAACACTGTGGTTCATATGGACGACAGGAGAAATGAGCACCCTTTCATAATTCATCTTCTCCATTTTGCACGACATTGCTCTATTGACCTATTTTCTACTGCCAGCTACAGCAGTCAAAGTTAAAGCAACACAGATAGAACTGTATAGGCATTAACTTAAAAAAAAATTGGTTTTCAAGGGCTTGTGTTTGAACCATCACAACTCTTGAGTTTCCTGGGTTGCAGAGCTATGAGGGCAACTGAACTGATGTTATGGACTAGCTGTGTAATTCTGCATCAGGGTCAGAAAAATAAAAGGCATTGTGTTGTTAGTCCAGGGCAACTCCAGTGGCTAAGTAAAGCTATTCTTGCTTTATATTTTTCTGAGATAAGAATTAGCACCATTTGTTTTAGTAAAATTTGTTGATAATTTGTGCCTTTGTCAATGAAATTGCAATCCCACTCCCACAAGGAGTGGAAGGATGAGATACTGAAATCCACAGCTTTGCAGCTGGAGGTTTGCTTACTTGTCAGAAATTAAGTAGCCTTTTGCTCTGCAAATTGTCTCAATGGACTGAAAATAAGTTCAAAAAAATTACCTGTGTGGTACAGACACTAAGGTAATGCAGAAAGGTGGACTGAGACACTCTGAGGACACTACATATAAACGGCATTTTTTCTTCCCCAGTTGTACTTGTAAAACTATGAATATATGCCAATGCAAAAAATACCTTTCCTAATAGTATTTAATAAAATGTTGCTTCTCCTTTCTTAGAAAAATCCGTCTCCAACACTGAACCTCTCTTTAGAGGTGTGCATATTGCAATAAGATTTTAAAATTTCCACTCATGATCTTTTGCATTTCCATGTAAACCAGTTTGTTTAAAAACCAAGCATAATTCACCATAATCTTGTTATTGTAAGTATTAGGAGCCAAGTGTTCATACCAAACTGTAAGCAAACTTTATTGAATGTTTTTTGCTATCAAAGTAGAAACTTTTAACACTATAAATTATGGTTCTTGCTGGCATTAACAGCAAAAATCACCAAAGTTTTGGTTTTTTAGGGAGCTCAACCTGCTGGTTATTGGAGTTGCATTTTAACTCTGAAGTCATTCTCTTCCTTACCTTCCACAATAATCAATAGATGAAATTTTGGTTCACCAAACCCAGTGGCAACTCTGCAATTAGCTTTAGTGCCCAAAATTTCAACCCTCATTTTTGATGTGTATGAGCAAGTGAAAGCTGAAAAGTTAACAATTAAGTTTTAACAGAACCAGGTTTAAGCACTGCTTGCTCAGCTAGAAAGCATGAAAATGATTAAAAAGCTTCAACAAACCTAATTTTCTCCAGCTGAGTCCAATCTGCAGAACTGTTTCTGCTGTAGGAAACAGTGATGTTGGGATCCGAGTAACTAAAGCGACATGAACCGGATCCTGGGAAAAGCAATAAAATGAGAAGTGTTACGACACAGTGAAGCAATAAATGATCCTCCAATAATGACTGTTGCTACTTTGCCTTTGTCACATCATCACTTCTCCTGCTTTTAAAGCACTTTGATTGATGATGAAATTTCCTCAAATCTGTTGCTGAAGGTAAACACAAAATAATGCATGCTTTATGAGTCAGAAATAAAGTAGAAATGATAAATCACAGCAGTGCCATGTAATCTCTGCAAATTTCCCAGGGGAAGCCAAGTAAATTACTTAACACCCGCCACCGCAAGAAAAAACACCATATAATGTTTAAACAAAACCTTCTTATTAGAGAATAATCCACATACATGGAAAACCGTTAAAGACTGGTTTTATATTACTATATAGCAAAAAAAAAAAAAAAAAAAA
>NDXB01005699.1:13213-26137 GCA_002631895.1 Agapornis roseicollis | reverse complement strand
TCTGTCAATTTATAGTTTATTTCTGTGAAAATTTCCTTTTTTTTTTTTTTTTTTTTTTCTTCACCCCTCTTCCTAACTTGTGTTTCTTGTTTGTCGTTTCATTAACAAGTGTCATGTTAAACCTCTGCAAGTCTTTCTGTAAACTGCTTCGAGCAGGATATTTCTATTCCTGTGTACCTGAAAATCATCATCCCACCATGGAAGAGGCTGGTAGTGTTGTTGGCTAGCCCATGGGGCTGGGACAGCTTTTCCCTGAGGGGCCCTGCATCCAAAAGGCATGAGGAAGGGAGGATGGGCCACTGCAAACCTAAGCAGTGGCTAGAAATACTGTTTAAATTAATTTTTGACGTATGTGTTTGACTAGATGAAGCTTCCTCCTGGTCTGACCCCAGAGCATACAAGCTCCTCACCACTGGCCTGGCTTCCCGAGGCAGACAAGTGTGGGTAACTTTCGGCAGAATGGGTTAACTCTGGGCATTGTACAATACCCTGCAGGTCTGTGAGTGCTGAGCTCTGCTGAGTGGTAGATGGTAGGTTTTCAGATGCATAGATGTGATGAATAATTGATTGCACTTGTTACTCCAGGTTTCTTCTGTTGGTCCTGGATGAATCCTTGGGCTTTTTTATACCCAATTCCATTACTGAAGTCAAAGACAAATGCCTTATTCCCACTTTCCAAATCTCTCCCTTATTCTGGGGTTTTATTAAAGGTTGGGTTTAGTTCCACTTCCTGAAATGAAGTCAGGTGTAAAAAATCCTTGATTTTTTTCCTGTATATGTATGTCAATAAAGTCATTCAGGAGTTCACACTAATAGCGTTTAGGACTTTGAATTTAAGCAACAAAATCAAATCCTCTAATACAGTAATGTAGCGCCTATTGACTTCAAGGAGTAAATATTTACTTATAGAAGCCACAGCTGGCCTGTAATTTTATTTCTCAATGTAAGCCAAGAAGAGAGTGTTGAGTGAATGAAAGTATAGAAATGGAGCTCATGGAGGATGTCTTTTGGTGCTATCTAAATTTCACTTAATCCCTTAACTCTGATAACTGAAGAACAGAGGGACAGGAGCTAGAAGAATACCTGCAATTATATAGGATTCTAGCCATTTATGAGAATTATTTTCATTATCTGCCCCCATATTTTGGAATTTTATAATAAAGTATCTGCCTGAACTCCTGATATGTGCAGGGAAAGACAGGTATGGTAGGAACACTTTGCCTATAAATACAATGTAGGTACCATATCATCCCTTGTGAAATGTCAGGCTACATAATACAAGGGGTATTTAATTTTTTTTATTCTTACATTTCAATGAATGCAAAGTAATTCAGCTGTTCTCCTGTTTACTTCTGAAATGTGGACTATAAAATATTGTCTGAAAATCCAGAAACACTGTCCTTCTAATGCAGCTCTTTCTTTCATCACCACTCATCTTTACTAGGATGACTCCTCTCATAAGAAATTGGATGGCTTTTGGCAATCCTGATTCAAACCTTTGTGGTCTCTTTGAAATGCATTACCTCTGACAATAAATTGCTCATTATCTTGACAGGAATTCATGAAGAATAAGATAATTGATCTGCTGTTTCTCAGATCATCATCATAGCATTATGTGTTTAGAAATGATCTAATTTGCTCCTCTCCTGGTGTAGACAGAAAGGTTAATTTCTTTTTCATTTATACAAACAGGAGACAGTATTAATCATCTTGGCTAGGTGTAGCTTTTCATATAACTTTTCATATTGTCCTTCTCACCTGCCTGGTCTAAAATCTTAGCATGTTGAGATCACTTTGGCTTTCTCTTCACAGCTGGTACTCACTGACGACCATGGTATAATGTCATATTCATCTAGATGTCTTCTCTGCAGACATGTCATCCCTCTCATCTCTGGCTTAGAGAGTCCCATTTCTCTCTGCTATTGTTCTTCACTTTGCTGAAGGGGAAACATCTGCTGTTTCCTCATCCCTATTTGTCATCTTGTTTCCCTCTACAGTACCTGAGTTTGTGGACATAATATTGACTGATGCCTTTTGTGATGTCTGGACTATAAAGGAGATAAACATCTCAAGCTGCCAAGAGATTTTTAAACATAAATCTTTCTGAAGTTTAATCCCACTTTTAGTGCAAATTGGAAACCACTTTAGGACTTCTCTCTCCTGTCACAAAGCTTTCCTCTACCTTTTTGCCACTGGAAATATCTCTGTACCTCTCTATTTCTCCTATGACATGAAGAAGTGATGGAACCTGTTTCTTATTGATTGATTTTAAATGCTAAGCTTTTCTTTTCTTTTTTCTGTAAGTGATTGCTGTTTGGCTTTGAGATGAAACATGACATTGAGTTGGGAAGGGGAGTTTAGCCAGGAACAAGCTTCTGTAGGGGTTTTCTTTTTTAAATGTACGAAATCCTGTGCTATCTGCAGCAGCACTATTTAAACTGTTTTCTACAGAAACATATGTTAATGCCAGCACCTCTTTACTAATTTATGTTTCTTCTCCCCCTTTTTGTCTCAACATTAAAACATTTATCACAGATTTAAACATTTTGTTTTCCTAGATTTGTTCTTGTTTGGCCTGTTTCTTACATAGCACTTTTTATATATTCTCCTCTGCAATTTCATAAGGTTACATGAAGGCAAGATGGCCACAGAAACAGGTGCTCAATGACCTAGACAATCTTCCAGATACCACCCATATTGAATCTCTTCTCATCCAGCCATTCCCGAGCCCTCCCCTGGGAAGTAGTACATGATACAGATTCCCTTTTCCTACAGAGGAAATAAATTACTTCCATGGTTCCTGACCTTTCTGAGCTAACACACTTCTGCCAGCTTTCAGCAAGTCCCATGGACCACCAGTCACCCATACTATTAGACTTTTCATTGAAAAATGCACTAAACACTATTGTCTAATTGGTTCCACAAATCAGCTGCGAACTGCTCAGCATGGCCGTTGGAGCTACATTTAGCATGGAGTAGGAGTCACCTACCTTAACTTCCACAGCTAATACATGTTAGACATAAAATACATTTGACATCTATGAATGTGTAAAGCATATATGTTTCACAAGCCAAAGAGATTTTTGTAAAGTTAGTGGCAAATGATACCCAAGAAATGGGGAAATCTTTGCTTAAGCAAGCAGACTTGTGCCTATAGGTCGGGGACTATGGAAATAATCATATTCTGACATGACTGAGAAAGGCTGAGAAAGTTGGGGCTGTTCAGCCTGGAGAAGAGAAGGCTGTGTGGAGACCTCATAGCAGCCTTCCAGTATCTGAAGGGGGCCTATAGGGATGCTGAGGAGGGACTCTTCATGAGGGACTGTAGTGAAAGGACAAGGGGTAATGGGTTCAAACTTAAACAGGGGAGGTTTAGATTGGATATAAGGAAGAAGTTCTTTACTGTAAGGGTGGTGAGGCACTGGAATGGGCTGCCCAGGGAAGCTGTGAGTGCTCCATCCCTGGCAGTGTTCAAGGCCAGATTGAACAGAGCCTTGGGTGACATGGTTTAGTGTGAGGTTTCCCTGCCATGGCAGGGGGGTTGGAAAGAGATGATCTTAAGGTCCTTTCCAACCCTAACTATTCTATGATTCTATGAATGCATGCTTGAAGAAAAGAATATAAAAATTAGTGAGACACACCACACAAGAAAATTCTCATGGTGGTTGAGTCCCAACAAAATGAGAAGTGAGACATGCTCCATTCCTGCATTCGCAGTACAGAAATCCTTCCTACTTTCCTTATACCTGCTCTCCT
Organism: Agapornis roseicollis; assembly: GCA_002631895.1. Classification (NCBI taxonomy): domain Eukaryota; kingdom Metazoa; phylum Chordata; class Aves; order Psittaciformes; family Psittacidae; genus Agapornis; species Agapornis roseicollis. The sequence continues at coordinate 22,381 of NDXB01005699.1, read as the reverse complement.
GCTGCTTCCTCTTCTCATTGTCCTTTCCCACTTCAGCAATTTCTCGTGTTTTCTTTCAAACACTAAACTGTAATTTAGGTCAGGAATCTATTCCTAGATACTGTGGCTTTTCCATTTACAAAGAACCCATCCAAACCTTCCCTGTTTCTTCCCCTTACAGCTCCAGAAACCCTTGAAGCCTCTCCTTCTCTTCTCCTGAGCCTCCAAAGAAACAGATGGTTACTGGGTAGGATGTATCTTTTAATGCATTTGAAAGAGCAGAAATCCATCAAAACCAGGCAGTCACTCTCAAATCATACAGTGCCCTTGTGCAAAATATTTACTTGATGTGAGGCCTCTCCCAGTGATGGAGTGACACACAGGCTCTGCTGGGACTCAGAAAATTAGACACACACAGAAGCTATAAAACGCTTTGCTTGTGCATTTGGACTGCATGTCCTTGCACATGCCAGAATGGGGATCAGGAGAAGCAGGACAATATTAATCATATGCAAGCCAGGGTTATGTAGGATTTGTGAAGAAAAGATCATAGGAAAATACAAAACTTCTCTCTTTTCATCCTTACACAAATAATGGTTTAAGAAATTATTAGAGTGGCTTAGTGTAACTGGCCCCTGGTGACATGACACTGCTGGGGTATCCGTGCACACAAGGCAGCTGCTACCACACACTTCAAGCACAGCAGACCAGGCACAGATCAGGGGTAGAAATACCACTCTAGCTGTTACTGCAATTGTTTCTGGTAAAGATGGGATTTTAGCAGCTGCCATGGGGAAAAATGCAATTTTAGGGTGGATGGCATAAATTGTTAATAATCCCTGATTTAACTCCCACTAGACAATCAAATGAGATGAGCTTTCTGCCACTAAGCAGGTCTTCATTGGAGGCAGAGCTACTGTAGAAATCCTCTGCACAGAAAAGCTCATGACACCTCATTACAGTTTTGTTTTATTTGTGCTTCACTTCTATTTAGCATTGCTGCAGATGTTGGATTTCTGGTGTGCTTACAGAAAAATCTGTCTCAGGATTGTGGTGAGCTCTGTGACTCTCTCTCCTAGCACACACCTCTCTGCACTTACCCACCAGCTAAGGTGGGTGAAGATCATTTCAGGGGGACCAAATCCAAATCCTGGGGGCAAAAAGAGCAGGAGACTGGGGTCTCTTTTAGTTTGAAATTTCTCTGTTGAGATTTTTATAAAGCAAGGATGAATTTAAAGATAAGAGAGTAAAGGATAAATAAATTATGGAGGCTCCCAACAGACAGACTCTCTGAGTTATGACACATCTGGAAGGAAATAATGCCTTCTCTAATTTCTTTCCACTCAAGTCCATTTAACACACTGCTGCCAAAGCTACTACCTTGGCAGCTATTCTGTAACCCATTAAGAGTCCTTGATCTATTCATTTCCATAAAGAAAGAGGGAGTTTTTATATTATAGTATTGAAGGTCCTTAATGCATCTGTCCAGAAAAACATTTAAAAAGATGATACAAAAGAGGAGGAAAAATAAGCAGGCACATATTAAAAAGTATTACAATAAGTATGTGCAAAAGCAAAATATCCATAAAATTCCATAAACCACCAAGTTTTTACATAAGGTGGTGAAATAGTAAAAGACCTGCAGAGGTGGAAATCTGTGACAGGTCTTAATGAAAAGTAAAATGAAGTCAGATTTCACAGAACATATGTATCTCTAAGTAAGAAATGCTAAAATGTCCATCAAGAATTTCATTGAACAAGATAAACTAGCCCAGTAAAATATTTCTGTGCCTTGTATGAATTAAATCAATCAAATTAGTTATATTTATGAAATAGGATTGGAAGGAATAGAAAACTCTGTAACAATCTCATATAAAAAAAAAAAAAGGAGACTCCAACCTTCAAAACATCATTTTAAGACATACAGATATGTTTATCTCAGTACAGTATGACCAATATGTATATTCACTATACAGTTTTGTTTCAATTTTACATCAGTTTTGTACTACAAGAGACCTATAACTTCCCCTTTTTTGACATACATTCATACATCATATGAAACAGTACTGTATCACTGTGATTATTGTGGTAGCAAAATCACTAATATCTAAGATTTAGGGGTCTGACTAAGCGTAATCTTTTCTAAGAGAACATTCTGTTTGACTGCAAGCTTATGGTCTGCAACGGTTCCCAACTCTCCACTTCTGAGCTAATAGAACATTGGGTGTGTCACTCCCATAGGCTCCACCTTTCCATACTCTCCTATTATTTACTGTTCAAGTCCTTAGAACTGTGGCAGTGATTTAAGAAGTCCAACCCTCCAAAGGATTGATGCTTTCTTTTATTAACATAGAACTGATTGGTTTTCCTCCTCTCTTTCCTTGTTTTCTGATACAGTGTACGGGTTGGTTCTCTGCAATCACTTGGCAGACAACAGAGAAGCAGAGGGGAGATGCTGTCAGCGTTCTCTCACTATGATCATAGATAACAAAGTTTCTGAATTGTGTCCTGAATTGTGCTTGCTTTGTTATGCATGTGGAATCCCGAGATCCTTCAACAGCCTTTACTGGTTAAAGACTGGTAACAACTTGTGCTTGCTGTTTCCAATGTGAATATTCATTGCGTTACTCAGGAATCCCACTGACTGAAAAAAAAAAAACCAATCAGAAATTGGGAGCTGCTGTATAGAGCTGGGAAGGGTTTTCCCTCCTATACAATACACAAGTTTTTTTAAAAGTTTGCCTTCCACAAAGGTAAGAAAAAAAAAATCAAACTTGAATGTTTTCAGCAGCTGAATTTTAGATAAAAGTATTTAATTTAGATTATTTCTTTTTCTTTTGGATACTTTAGAAACATTCGATTTCAGTTTATAAGGAGCTTCTGCTATAGTTACCTTCACCAGAAATATGCACTACATGAATGTGAAATAAAAAAGAAAAAAGCAAAAAAGAAATAATTGAAAACCCCAAAGTTTAATTACTGAAACTCATCACTGTCTCCATCCAGAGCTATGACTTTAAAAAATCAGAATCTTCATAGAAAAAATTCACTGAGCTCAGGTCTACTCCTTTCTATGTTTGGATTAATTCAAAATTTGAAGTCAATGAGAATTTGTCACTCACTTGAATGGGCTTAAGATTTCTCAGTCACTCATTAGTCAATCAATTAATAAACTAAGATATTTAGGTCGCAGTGGAGCAAAGCCACACATAAACTTACATTAATGTGAGCTGTGATATCTAGGAATTAATGTAATACAAGTACTTCTGTGTAATAACAAAAATGTCTTAATTTACTCAAACGTGTATAAAGGAAAGCAGAAGTCTGAAACTCACCACATGGCAGGATTCAGTTCTTGCTGGTGGTAAGAGTCAAAGTCATCTCGCAGGATAATGCTGTCACTGTGCATTTCAGCTACAAAGAAAAGAAAGCACTATATGAAAAAAAATATCCAGTGTAATCATAGAATCGTTAAGGTTGGAAAGGACCTTGAGATCACCTAGTTCCAACCCCCCTGCCATCATCCAGTGTTTAGAAGTGTTGCTTTACTTACAGCTTTAGTAATGCATTTTAAAAAGAGAAAATCATGTTTTAAGCTATGCTAGTAATAAAAGCAGGGCTTTTCAGTTATGGGGTTTTTTTCTTACTCTGGATCGTAGTATCACATAAAATTAAGAAGTAGTATCACATAAAATTAAGAAGCGTCCCAATCTATCACCAAAGTGTGATGGCTATGAAATGATGCAACCATGATCTTGAGACTGATGTGTTTATCTGAGTATAGTATGACCAATAGAGATATTCACGATACACAATAGAATCACCTTTCTTATTCTATTCTTTATAGTGACACAGGATGGAAATATCTGATACCAAGTGTTTAAAGAACTTTTGCTCTAAATTATTTGCTCTTCTGAATGTTTAAAAAAACATTCCTCCAAATCCAGATTTTGGAAACACTGGCACAAAGCAAGAGATGTCCTAGTGAGTGTACTGCATTTCTAATAGTCAGGAGATTCATTCTCATAAGTCATAAGCAAAAATCCATAATCTCATTGGAATATCTCTGCTGTCATAAATGGAGCTGGCAGTAAGGGTTAGCTTGTTTAAGGAATATAAACTGAATTATAGAATAATATAATCATAGAATAGTTTGGATGGAAAGGGACCTTCAAAGGCCATCTAGTCTAACTACCTGTAATGAGCAGAGACATCTTCAACTAGATCAGGTTGTTCAGAACCATATCCAGCTGGGCCTTGAATGTCTCAGTATGCAAGACCCGGACTCCAATTTTCCCCCTAGATTTACTGTATCGTTTACATATAATGAGCAAAAAAATAATGAACCCCAAATGCCAAAACTCTGGCACTTGTATTCGTATTAAACAGACCCTTCTCTACCAATACTTCCATTAAATGAATGAAGTAACTGTCACCTGCTATTCAGACTGAGCAATGATGCCAGAGCCTGTCCCTGACTAATCAAATTGAAATACATGGGTAGGTGAGTGCAGGGCTGGAGCTCTGCTGCATGCTCTGTGTCCTGCTTGGAGAGCATGAGAAGCAGTACCCTCAGAGTTACACTGGGGCAAAACCTTCCTCCCAGACTCCCAGCACTGGTGTGACAGTGCTGTCCTACACTGGGGGTTGCAGGTCACAGAATCACAGAATGGGTTGGGTTGGAAGGGACCTTAAGATCATCGAGTTCCAACTCCCTGTCATGGGCAGGGACATCTCATGCTAGACCAGCTTGTCAGAGCCCCATCCTACCTGGCCTTGAACACTGCCAGGGATAGGGCAGCTACAGCTTCTCTGGGCAACCTGTGCCAGGGCCTCACCACTCTCACTGGGAAGAACTGCCTAATATCTCATCTTAGTCTCCTCTCTGTCAGTTTAAAGCCATTCTCCCTCACCCTGTCACTACAGACCCTTGCAAAAAGTCCCTCTCCAGACTTCTTGTAGGCCCCTTTAGGTACTGGAGGGCTGTTATAAGGTCTCCCCAGAGCCCTCTCTTCTCCAGGCTGAAAAATCCCAACTCACACCCTGTCTTCATAGAAGAGGTACTCAGGCCCTCTAGTCCTCATGCAAACAGATGCTCTCATATACAGCTAGGAACAAAAGCTCTGCAATGTGATGTACTTTCACTCCAAGGGCTCAGAGGTAATAAATAAACAGTAATAAAAATAACAGTGAAAAAAACAAGCAATCAGAATTAGACATAAATCAATTCACTTTATATGAGCTTCATTTTTATTTGAATTCCCCAGAGCTAGTTTCATATGACCTTACAGATTGTTTATTATAAGCAAGTTAGTTATTCTGAGTTTTAGTAATAAGAATGACAAATCACATACCTAGGTGAGGATGTAAAGGAGCTTCTGTTGGGGCTGTGGAGAAGACAGACACACAATGCATGAATATCTACTATAATCAGAGTTTAATTGTAGCATTAAAAATTGATTTAGCACAAAAATATTGTACGGTACATGTTTTCTTAACTAAACTATCCCAATAGTTTAATTATGAAAAATATAATACACACCAAAAGTTATAAAAATATAACAGGAAAGAAAAATAAATATTCTCTGTAATAAAAGAAAGACAGAAATGGTTGCATGGCAAGGTAAGAAAGATCACTTCTAGTCTAGGCTTATGAGGTAGTCTAAATAATTTAGATTAAGAATCAGTAATTCAGTGATTGAGAAAGAGAGGAAGAATTAGGCTGAACAAAAGAAATAGCAAGGTAAATATGCCACACTTTGACCATTTATACTGCACTGGACAACATTTTACTAGCTGTATTGTTGGGAGAAAAAGAATCCTAATATTACTAAGGCAACAAGTAACAGATCGATCCCACAAATTACTGAATCAAACACTTATTTTAAAGCACATTTTTAGGTGCATTGGTGAGTCAATTTGTCAGTAGGTCTTTGTCTTCTAGGAAACAGTAGAATATTGTAATGACACACTGCATGAGGGGCATGGGTTTAAATGACAAAACTTTATTAAGTAGCCTTCTTCTAACACTTTGCAACAGGAGTTTTGGTGTAATATAAGATAAATGCAAGGAAGTCTAGAAAGTGGCTATGCAGTGTGCTAGATACTCCTTGGTAGCTACTACATCCATTGCTTTGCCCAATCTGAAATTCAAAGTAAACTATACTTGTTTCATGGAGGTAAAAAAGGTACATGTAAGTAAACTTCAGGGAAGCAGCTACCTCTTTTGCCTCTCAGCACTTCACCCATGCAGCTATATTTCTGGTTGTATTTTGTTCTTTGGTAAATAGAACAATAAGAAAAAACCTTTTTGAAGTCAGGATTCTTTTGAAGATTCTGTGTTTCTTGTTGGGCACTGACCTAAACTGTATCAGTACTCCTGATTTCTTCAGCATATTTGCAAAAAAAAGTTACGGAAGTACTGCAATTTCTGTCGTAGCATCTGACAGATTAAAAAATAGATTAAAAATACCCATAAAAACAGATGCAGCAATCTGTGTAGAGCCCTCACATATAGCCATCTGAATAGGAAGTACAACAAAAATCCCAAGAATTTTGTTTTTCTCTCCCTGCTTTCTCTTGGAATACTGGGTTTGCCTGGAGGTGTGACACTCTGTAACAAAACTGCAACATTTCATGGGGAGGTTGGATTACGAAGACTGAGCAAGAAACAGCCTAGGTATCTGTAGACCAGAAAAGGATGGCAAACAGTTCACAGAACCACCGAAAGCTTTACTGCATCAAACAGCAAAGGCATTCTTAGGAGTCTGATGCTGAATAGAAATCGCAGACGTGCAGATGTGAAATCTTTTCCTCTTTATGTAGCTCACTTGCTCCATTTTTTTAATACAAGAAAATTATCCATAGAGGCATGTATAAATTTCATGTACAGAAGAAATCTGTTATTTCCCAGACTGAGCAATGAAAGCTGTTCTGAATTTTGCCTGTAGGAAAAGAAGTACATTATGGCATAGGATTTGAGACATTCTGGGTGTTGTAAGAGGTTAAGCTTAAAATAAGACCACTGCCTCTGACACTTTCTATTACCCTTTTTCATTAGTTCAGATCATCACAAAGGGATGATCCATTGTGAATACAGGTGTGACTGAGAGCTACTCTGCTAGCACTCATCTGTAAGGGGGATGGTCGTGTCAGGGCACGTCATCAGCAGACTCATTACTTGGCCAAGCAGATTTCATTTGCCTTTGAGAATAACTCAACTGAAAGAGCCCTTCCTCTCTAACAAGAGCAGTTTAGACCTCAAAAAAATGAAAGATTAGATTGTAATTTAAACCAGGTTTCTTGTCATCACTCTTTGGAAGAGTCTTTCTGTTGAAGGTGGTCCAGCCCCACGTACACGCAATACTAATGATGCTTTCTGAAGTTATTATTCGAGATTTTAGCATTCATCCAAAAGACACATGTATCACACAAACTTGGAACATTTACACTTGCTAACCACTTTGACTCCAGCATTTTTAAAAATATAACTAGTTCTTTGTGTGATTAAAGAATAAAAACTTTGATGTGAGAATTTTTCCTAAAACAGCTCTTCAATTATATGCACAATATGTTCAAAAATCCCTACTTACCAAAGGACTAAAATGAAGGAAGTTTTGAAGACACATACTAGTGCTACTAATCACCAATTTAAAATAACTAAAGATGAAATTAAGCAAATACTTGCTGTGGGACAAAAGGTTGTTCTTATAAACAAAGACTTTCTGTTGAGAAGCAGTTATGTTTCCCAGATCTTTACAGGATCTGAGAAGCTCAACCAGTTTTGCCTCAGGTATTCTTTCATCTGATTTGTAATTCAAATTCCAGAGCTGAATACGACAAAAGGCTGTGAAGGTACCATTTAATGAGTGATAAATCTAGACTTTAATCTTGCTGTAAATAATTCGTGTATTACATTTTATATTTTATTGCAAAACAGCTGTGTACTGATCTTCAAGTGGTGGAATTAAGGTCCCCAAAATAACAGAAATTCAAATATCAGACAAAACCAATTGTACTAAATATTTTCAGATCTGCCCTTTTTATCAGTTTATAGAATGGCTTATTTTAAACCAATATGGACTGTAGAGCAGGCCATATAGCACGGCTGAAGTCAAATGGAGTTTCCTTGCATAACATGACAAAGCTAAAAAACTGATATGGTGCAGAGTAGCTATACAGCACAAAGATATAAAATGTTCACAATTTAAAAAGAATTATACAACACTTCAGACTGAGAGGGGAAAGAAAGGTCATCTTAGCTCACTTTTGAAACCACAATTCTTAAATGTTTCTTAGGCACACGGTTGGGTGGTTTTAAATTGAAGATCAATATTTGTGTGGCTCCAAAATGCATCTTAGCTTGAATGAGAATTGTGTACTTTTTTTAAAAGAACTAAATTAATTTATTATTTGATTTTTAACTAGAATCCTAAGTTTATACAGAGCTTTACAAAGAGATGAATTGTGCTAAGCAAAGAATGGAAACGGGGCTCAACAGAGTTCACAAACTGAGGGGCATGAGCAAATACAATATGAGAAAATGTAAGGAAATGCATGATGTTTGCCTTGTAAGACAAGGCTATCCCTTTGGTAAGGAAAAGCACAGAAGAAAGTACACAATACAAAGTGATTCAGAGAGAGAAAGGCAACAGTCAAACTGGAAGCGTGAGAATTCTGAGGAAAGTAATGGGGAATTCAAAAGTCAATGGGGTCATTGTGGGGCTCTGTGTCAATGGGATGAGGGAGAATGAAGGCATCTTTTGGAGTAAAAGGTTAAAATTTTCTGTGGATGAAGTAAGGCTACTGAAAGGTTAAGCCAACAGAAAAATATGTCCTGTTTTGGTTAAACTTGAAGGGAGAGAAATACGAGAGAAGTGGGAAGGGCATGTCATCTTCAAGTTACGGAGCTGGAATATATGATGGTTCTGGTGTCAGTGTTAAAATAAGGACCAAACTCATTGAGTATCATAATGGTTAACTGTTAAGGAAAACGAGCCTCCATTCAGATAAAAAGAGCTAGCATAATACAAATTTAACACATGCTCCAGCAACATCAGTTTGTACTACTGACACCCGTACTCCACAGATCTGTGGGTAAAGCACGTGTACAGGGTTAGATAGGGAATGTAGCATAAGCAAATACTCTTAAAACACACTAGAAAATTCTTTTTTTTTTTTTTTTTTTTT
>NDXB01005699.1:0-13133 GCA_002631895.1 Agapornis roseicollis | reverse complement strand
TTTTTTTTTTTTTTTTTTTTTTTTTCCCCTCGGAACACTGAACTTTTTTTTTTAATGTAAAGGAGAAGTGAATTACAGGAACACAAATGCTTAAATGCTCCCAGACAAACACTCTGCTTAGGGTTCAAAAGCCAGCAGCTATTAGCTGCTGCTCATCAATGCATCACAAACGAGACATGGAGAGAGGTATATTCTATTTTGCAGATTACGAACAAGTCTAATCTCCTTGTCATTAGCAGTCAGATGAAAATGAAAAGGAAAATTAATGCTTTTATTTAGACTCCTGCAAATACTTTCTCTCTACTGGTAAACAAGGTTGCTATTGAATGATAGAGCCTGAACATTTCCCTAGAAAGAGTCAATGTATTGCCTGAAGGCTGTATTATTCTCACTGACACATAAGCCAAGGAACAATAAGTCAGCTCTACACTTCAGTCTCTGTTCTGTAAAATACTGCTCTGGTCAAGCCTTAGAACTTGCAGGCTGGTTTGCATTTTGTTTTTTTTCAGAGCATTATTAAATTTTACAGGGTACAAAACACACCTAAAGGGACTTCCACGAACATTCAGGCAAAAGCCATCAAATAAAAGAGAGTGTTGGCCAGTTCTCAGGATTTACTTTCATATGGAGACATCTGTCATACTGTAGAGTGGTTTCTTAACAAAGGAATCCTAATCCTATAATTTGTGGCATTGAGTATGAAACTGTATGAAATTCTGGGAACCATGCTGAAAGGAGTATTTTGCTCTAGGAGGGAATAACATCCTTCATCTTTTCTATCTCTTAGGTTTTACTGTTCTGAGATTCTTCTCTAGTCAGTCAGAACTAATTTACACATTCACAAATCTCCCAGTATGGTCCTTAATCCAAAGAATGGTCCAAAGTTACATAGAGTACTGGGGCAATGGTTTCCTTGACACTTTAGCACCTTGCTTGGTTCTCTGAAGGCAGGCAGGGTTGTGTGACATGAAAGCACTCATACCTGCAACACGAGCTGTTCCTCCCAGCAGGACTTCTGTTTTTATACAGACCTAAACTCTTTTCAGTTCCACAAAGTAATGCAGCCAGGTCTGATGTTTTGCCAACTCCATTTTGATTATGCTGTTGTTTATTAATGTATGATTTTTGTTCTACTCAAGCCAGGAATAAATATGAATCTATCTGCACAATAACAAGTTTACTCTATCTTGTAATTTATTTTGCTACTAGATCAACAAGTTAAAGATATTGCAAATTAAAGCTGTGGTTAATGACAAGAATATCTTCAATCATTAATATTCTTATTTGCCCTTAGAAGTTTTTATAAGACATCTACCTTTTCTGTCACTGCTTATGTAATTTTCTTGCCTATTTGTGCTGGATTAACCCTTTTTCTGATAATTTTTATATCTCCTTTCTTCCTATCCAGTAAAATCCTTATAAACTTTAAAGTGTACAACAATTCTCAAAGATCTCTCTGGCTTCCTAAAATACTCAATATATGTGATGAACACACAGCTTCCCAAGCAATTATTTTACTTTCTTTGGTGCCTTTCCCTATGGCATCACTTCTTACATTATACATAGGGCTGCTTGCTTGAGATTACTATCCCTTAACACTACCCTTTATCATACTCTAATTCTCTTCAAAATAAGAACTACACTTCCCTTTCACTGCACAAATGCCATTAACTGTATTAGGATTTACTAATGCACATCTGAGGGTGGACAGGCACAGTGAACATGGTTTCTGAAATTCCATGCTACTGTCATGTCACCACGTATACCCTTTGTAGCAGTTATTATGAAGTCTGATATCATCTCCAGTGAACAGGCTTATTAAAAAGATGTCCTCTAATAAATCTAGGAAGTTGCTCTGTGGTTTTCTTTACTTAATATGCCATATCATTCATTACAGCATTTCAGAATGGTAATGTTTAGGGCCAGAAACAGACCATAAAACCTCATTTATGTTAATCTACCTTGCTGGTCTGCATATATCTTAATATGATATTTACATTTAAATCACTAATTCCTTCTGAAATAATCTTTTGCTTACATTAAACTCTGATTGTCTTCATGGAATAAAAGAACTGAGGTTTGCTTCAAAAAGAAGCATATTGTATTTCGATTGGAAAATTAATACTAATAGTGTACGAGTTATAATACTGGTTAGGGGGATTAATACAATGCATGCTGTCTGCTGAAGAAGTAAGAACAAAAGGGCAGAGGAGAGCCTGATGCTGGAATGGATGGGAAGAAGGGCAACGAGCAAGAGGATGGTTGACTATATGAGTCAAGAAAGCTGTGGCTGAGGTAGGAAAAGTGAGGGAAAAAATGGACCAAGAGAACCTCTGAGAAGCTTGAACATCATTATAGCAGGAAAATCTGATGACTGATTACATGGCTGTCATACAGTGTCAGCTGCTCATAGAACAGTACCTCTGCATGATCCTTGACTAAGTCAAACCTGATGTTTGCAGAGTTACCACAATGGCATCATTTTGGAGAAAATAAACCCAGAAAGTCTCTGAAGTGACTGTGCATGAAGCAAAGAGAATTGCTGGAAAAATCATGGAAAACATGAAAGTTGTGAGAATGCAGAAGACTATGACAAGGTGCAGAAGCTAGAGACCCTTTCAGGCAAGTGATGCAGGACGTGGCTATCAGCGGCTGAGTGGGAGGAGGAAGCACAGGGGCTGTCACAGCTGAGCAGCCAGTGAAGGCCCAGGGATGGCACATCTCAGCGTTTTTTATTCTATACACAAAAGTGATAGACAAATCCCATTTCTCCTTGTTCGCAGAGTCCCTGTGAACTCGGGGACAGGATACCTATCATAACATTGTTCTAACAAACATAAGTATTGCTAAAGTGTTGCTCCAAAATTGGAAAAGCAGAGAAGGGTGAAAGAATTACAATTTCTGCTGTCAGCTCTCCTGTTAAAATCTCCTGGTACAGGAAGTCTGAAGAAAAGATGGTCAAGCCTGCATGGATGGATTCCTACTCACTAGTCTCTGCCTCTCAAGGTATTTTCTTCTAGCAGGGAGAAATCTTGCTGCTTTCCCTAAATTCTTCTTGACTATGCTGCCAATTCTGACACTGACAGACGTGTATTTCCTTTCCAGCTTGCTTGCACATAGCTTTCATTGTGCTGGTCACTGCCAGCTCTCTGGCTCTCTGTCATTCTGCCATCCCTGTAAAAATACCAATCCACACCTGGCCCAATTACTTTCCATTCAGATCATTACATCACTCATTTCTGATTCCAAGCACCTGTGTTACTTTCTTCTAATTCATTCAAATACAACTAACTTCCCAGCTTGTTAACTAACATCCTCAGTCACCTCTCTGAATTCAACTTCTTGCAATACTGAAAACTCAAATGCTGAAATTTAAAATCAAAATATTTTTCCCTCATTACTATTCATACTTTATATGAATAACTCGATCTATGCTTCTGGCATAATGGTCATCAGCTTCATATTACAAAAGCCACTGTATAGATCATAGGAAAAAAAACCCTATGGCTTAATTGCCGCAAAATATGTGGGGTTTTTGTGATTTTTCTCTTGTTTGTTAATATGACAACATGTTTCTAATTTTGAAATATTTATTTTAGACCAGCTGGCCCATGTTCTACTGTCTCTTTTTATATGGCAATATCACTGGAATTTTGTGGAAAAAAAATTGATCAGCACAGAAATGCCTTTCTCTCCTGCACAAAAAATGATGGATACCTTCTCTACTTCTCACTGCTTTAATGAAGCAGGTTCAAAGCAGTGTACTCTTTGTAGACAACAGTTAACAACAGGACATTCATTTTTAGGTTATTTATGAAAAGGGTATCTATGAAAAGCTGTGAAAACAGTTATATTTTTAAAGTTTGTGTAAGTCAAACATTTTGTTTAGCATTAAAAATGATCAAATGCTCTAGGCGATGGGCAAAAATTTGATGGCCTACTTTCACAAAATGGGAAGGCAGGTTCTTCACAAAGACAGGTCCACACAAATGTGTGAGCTGGATGGTAAGCAGAACTTTTGCTCCAGGCATGTTGCATATTTTGCCTGTAGTCAATACAGTGAGAGTTCAAATTCAGCTTGTGGTTTTGACAAAAAAGCAAATATTGGTTGTTGCAAGCTAACTTCAGGTAAGTCTATAATGCAATAGGATTTACTTTAACTTTTGTATACTCTGCACTGTTTAGCAGAGAGGACAGAGAGGTTTCCCAGAAAGCTAATGGGAAGTATGAAGCCAGTGAATCAGTTATAAGAATGTAAGATCCTGATACTGTTTTCTGTGAAACAAATTTCATGATGAGTAATACTGACATGCAAGTACAATGCAAAACCACATTTGTCAGATATTTTTAATATGATGATGTCTCTTACCTCCCTGTTCACACAGCTGTTGTGCTAAGGCATCCTTGAATATTACTTGGCCCCTATGAGTAGCTGTAGCCCTGTGAACATAAAAGAGACAACAATAAATAATGTAGTATTTATATATGCATATGCATATCTATACACATGACTAATCAAATCAAAAGTCCCAGTCTGCTTTCTTCAGTGTTTTTCTTTCTCCACCCTTTAAATTCATAAAATAACTTGTAGGGATTGTTTCTGTATAGCAAAAGAAAAGCTCCTAAAACCAAACGGCTAGGTTGGTAATAAAAACCAGTGACACAGGATTCACAGCAGTGAAGAGCATCAGTAAAAGTAAGCGCATTGCGAAGCTAAGTGCATCATTCTGCCTGGGAGAGTGTACCTGCCTCAGCGCAGGGCAGAAGAAACGTTTGCAGAGCTGCTGCCCTGTGAAATTAACAGTCACACAACCCAATAGGCAATAGCAACGGCATCACTGTTATATGCTACTGATAGAAATGTAGAGCTTGAACAGGTGTCCAGGAATCCTCTGTGGAAACAAAGGGAGAGACAAGTAAACTCTCTACCCCAGGCCTTTGTCAAACATCTCCAAGAAAAAAGAAACCCTACAACATATCTTAGTATGTTGCACTGGGGTTTACTGCAAATTAAGTTGTTCTTTCTTTTACTTCCCTCATTGTCCAGACAAGATAAAGCTGATCTTTACACTGCCTGTCTTCTAACCATTCACTTTCTGAACAATGTACTGTTTTCTTGGTCTCCTCTGGTCTCAATCTGTTTCTGTCTTTGTGAAAGTGATATTCCTATAGCTGCACATAGTTTCTGTACCAGTTTCGTCTGAAGAATGATTATTTCTCATTAATGACCTGTACCTAAAAGAACAGCTAATGTACCATGCAGAAAGATTTGTCATTTTGTTTTCTCATAATCAGCTAGAAATACAATGCAGTTTGATTTGTTTTTCTCTTACAGAGCTGTCATGCTAACAGTGCTAGTCATTCTTTATTTCTAATTGCTCATTTCTTCCCTCTTTTCTAAGTGTAGTACTTCACAACTTCAGTTTTGTCTCAGAGATTCCAAAACCTTTCAGTATTTGACAGTGTTGCCTTTGAAGTCTGATTTCTTGCAGCCAAAGTTCTTCCAGTACCTGCCTAGACTCACACACACTTTTCACATTTGGTCTTTATCCTCTCTCCAAATCAGTAATGAAAATAATTAACATTAATGGGCTCAAGATAGATCTATATGAACTCCTTGAAATAGCCTCTCAGCTTAACAGTAAGACACTGAAAACTACTGTATGACTGTGGTTTTCCAGCCAGCTACTTTAATGGATCATGACTCACTTGCTTAGTAAAATGTAAGGAAGGACCATAAAGGAATGGTCCGGAAGTCAAAATATGTAATTCTCTTGGCTACTAGTCCACTTACACTCACAAGGAAGAATTACAAAGGAACTCATCTAGTATTAAATTTTTAATACATAGTGGATCCTCAATGTAAAATACAGCAAAACATCATGCCATAATTTCTCATCAGCATTTCTTCATCTGCTGTCTCATCAGTGACCATACTGAGTACAGAATAAAACAAAAACAAATACGTCATCCCAGTACATAAAGGCAAGAGAGCCGAGTCTGTAAGTCTCATTTGTAAGTTCCATGAACTAAAGTATTTGTTAAATCTTTATTGTGATGAATATGCAAGAAACCATGATCAGTACATATGTTTATGCAAATTTCCTCATGAAACACATGCAGATGCATTGAGTCAGAGTGGGACCAAACAATCTCCAAAGCCAAACTAGTGCCCAGGCTTCTTTAAAGGATGAGATACAGTGATATCCTCTAGCAGGTGAAAACAGCAGGGCATCCCACAGCCAGCTGTGAGTCCAACACAGCACCAACAGACATGTTTTGCAAATGTGTTTCACAGCAGCAATTTCATGTTTTGAGCAAAACCCTAGCTCACGGTGCTACTGGGCACATACGTGAAAATGCCATGTTTGAGGAACAAAAGGTATTTTGTGTAATTCTATCCTTTCCCCGATCTGATAGGGTGGAAGGGAGGGCTTTTCACAGACAGTGAGAAAGAAAACTCATATTGGCAGTGGACCGGGACTTCAGAGATGCTGTTTATGCAACAGCCCAGGATACAATTCGGGATATGTGCAAGAGCGATGGCAACCACAAAATTCCTTTATGAGGCAGACAGGAGCAAACTCTGAAAACACAGACCACATGCAGAGAGGAGTTCGAGTATGTGTCTGAATGCAACGAATACCAAATAACACCAATAATACCAAACTGTGTACTGTTTACTAGATCTCTGCGTGCGTGTGAGAAAGAGAAGATGTGGGCAGAGAGCCATCAGCCAGTTGAATGATCTGCATCTTTCTGTGTCTATCATCCCTGGTTTGATAATGCAAAGTAGGAGCCAATTATTGCTGCTCCATAGCAGGAACAATCTGCACCCTGGGGACAACAGTGCCATGCAGTGAGGGCACCGCTGCTTCCTACAGCATATGCTCACGTTAGCATTGGTTTTGCAATGGGCATATGTATGAGTTCTGCACCAGCCGGAAAGATATTAAGGGTATCACGACTGTCAGTTTACCAGTATTACCTGTTTGTTTTTCCATGCATTTATGCTTTACTCATAAAACAAATGACAACAATGCAGTGCAATTATGCATGACCTAAGCTACTTTTAGAAAGAAGTGTAAAATATACCTTTTCTAGTCTATATTGAAATTTCTTTGTTGGTGATGTTCCTTCCTGACAGATGAGATTCATGGAACCAGATCATGAATCTCGATTTTTCTCTACTAAAAATATGTAACATATCCAATCTCTATATTCACATAAACCATCTCTATATTCACACTCAAGTCTAAAACCTACATAATATTTATTGCAATTATAATAAAAAAAAATACTTACAATGCCTGAAAAAGATTCTACTAAAGAGAGAAAATTATTCAACTCTTAATTATGGGGTTGTATTTACATATATATCCAGTAACTGATTTTTATGCTGTTTATCAAGTTTCTGTGCTGTCCTTAATGTAGTTAAATACTTCTTAGGTGAAGGGTAGCTACTAACTAGTAATTGGTGTTACTCCAGACCAGTCTATAGTCTCACTCTGATTAAAGATTACGCTATTTACGAAGGCTATTTATTTACAGCTAAAGGGCAAGTGACTCATCAATTCTAACTGGTCAGTCAGCCAAAGGGTAATGCACATGCTTTGCATGTCCTCAGTGGTTTTTCTTCACTACGAATGAATCTTTCCAAAGGGATGAGAAATAAAAGGAAAATGGGAGGGAATGGGAACATCCTGACATGGTGAGAGCTTAGAAAGAAAAACAGCTTAGAGGTAATAAGGCTCCTCTTAGTATTAACTTCACACTTCCATTAGCCTAGATGTATTTCTCTGCTTGAGGCTATGCAAGAGAGAAAGGAAATTGTGGTTTTAAAAGTAGAAAGAGGAGATAAACTGCTGACAGAAGAAGAAAGAGGTCTGAACACAGGAAAACTACATCAGGTGTCAAGGCTTACTGTCAGTTCAAGGCATTACTAACCCCATGCTTCAATTACAGCAATTCTGTAAAGACTTTTCTCTCCTAAACTGCAACTATTCAAGTTGAAATCAGGTTCCAATAAAGGCTTCTATATTGTCTGTCACTGAAAAGCAGAAAAAGAAATATTACTTGCTGATTCTCTACTTGAACTACATACATAGTTCATGTCACCTGTGAAATAGGACTTGAAGTGGCACCCTGCTCAAATGCCAACAAGCTTAAAACCACTTTATCTGAGTATGGTATTGCCAGCTTCTCTGAACATAGCCTAAGTGATATCAATTTGTCCCCTGTGCAATGACACAAATCATTCCAGGTGATCTGGAAGAAAGAAATCCAGTGACACTTGTGTACATTCATGAACCTGCAGATAGAGAGGCGCACTACCAGTCTCCTGATGTGATTAGATGCAGCATGCTGAGCTGCGTGTCCAGGAGCAGAGTGCCTGTCCCAGGCCTTCCCCTGGAGCTGTCACCACTTACTTGTGCCCTGAGGTTAGCAAACCCAGCGCTTGCTCTGCCTGTACAGGTGTGCTTGGCATCTGTGCCTTTCCCTGGCACGGGAAGGCACTGTGGCAAATACATTTAGGAGGGGTCTGGGGAAAAAAAAAATCAGGGTTTCTACAGTACAACACCTCATATCATGACACCTGAAAAAGGTTTTCAATAGGACCAAGAAAAATGAGGTTAAGTTTTTTACCTGCACTAGCAGAGCTTAACCTTATGTTTGCTACTAGCAGCTGTGCTATAGGACATGGTTGGTTTCTGGGCTGCAAGCACACACTGAAGCCGGCTCATGTTCATTTTCTCATCGACCAACACCCCCAAGACCTTCTCTGCAGGGCTGCTCTGAATCTCCTCTCTGCCCAGCCTGTAGCTGTGCCTGGGGTTGCTCTGACCCAGGTGTAGGACCTTGCACTTGGCATGGTTAAACTTCATGAGGTTGGCATCAGCCCACCTCACAAGCGTGTCAAGGTCCCTCTGGATGGCATTCCTTCCCTCCAGCGTATCCACTGAACCACACAGCTTGGTGTCATTGGCAAACTTGCTGAGGGCGCACTCAATCCCACTGTCCATGTCAGTGCCAAAGGTGTTGAACAATACTGGTCCCAACACCGACCCCTGAGGGACAGCATTTGTTACCAGTTTTCTCCCTGGACATTGGGCTGTTGATTGCAGCTCTCTGCATGTGGCCATCCAGCCAGTTCTTTATCCACTAGGTGGTCCATCATCAAATTGATGTCTCTTCAGTTTAGAGACAAAGGTGTTGTGCAGAACAGTGTTGAACACTTTGAACAAGTCCAGGTAGAGAATGTCAACTGCTTTGCCCCTATCCATCAGTTCTGTAAGCCCATCATAGAAGGCCACCATTTAGTCAGGCCTATCAACTGCCTTTACCTGAGAACACATTGCCATTAACAAAACATACATTAAAACATCGATATTTCTGTCAGAAACTCTCAGTGGATAAAATACATTGTGTGCAGAGATGGGCTCTTTCTCCCTCCCACACACTACCTATGCACTATGAATAGCTAATTGTCTTTCGATGTTGCTAGACCCAACCTGCATCCAGCTAGTCTTGCAGAAATTTTATCTTGTTTCATGTACCCCATACAAAACAAACATTTTTAAAACCTACAACTCCAACCACACTTCAGCATCTTTTAAAATGTGTAGTGGTCTGTGCACACTCCTGTTTGTTGTCCTGATGTGCGCATTTTTGACTGTATATGTATGTGGTCTAACACACACAAGACACTTGTAAGACATACGGTGGGTTTGGCTGTTGCTTTTTGGCATTAAAAAAAAAGTTTATATGTTTGAGAGACAGTATGACAATTTGGGGTAAATATAAAGGGAGGAACACTGAAGTTAAATGAAAGATTTAATGTACTGCATGGAATGGATTCAAGGCTACAGCACTTGAAGCAGAAGGGTGCACAGGCAGCTTTGGTCCCTACATTTCACAATTTATAACATTCTTTTGTAGTCCTAAAACCCACTAAACTTTTATTTGGTTGCAAGGTGTGAGTACAAAAGAGAAATACAACAGAACAGTATATATGTATTATGAGAGAGTAAAACAGTAAGAATTACCATTTTAAACTGTACATAAACATTTTCATCCTCTTTTCAATTGTATCTCAGAGAATAAAATTATAGGGTTTTTTAATTTATCTAGTTTTATGTGACTGGAATGATTAGAGCTTCTTGCTGACTGAAAGCAGATTAGGACAATACTTTCTTCTCAGCTACAGGAAATCCAACATTTTCATTAGTATTTTGCATTGTGTGATTATAAAGGAAAGCAAATTCTATTTTTTCTACCTTTCAAATAAAGGGTTATTGCAGTGGCATCTGCCAAGCAGTCAGCTCATATAAATAATAGAACAAGCAACTAATGTCTCTCTACTGACACAGTGCCAACAAATATGTCCCTGTTTTCCACCTTTTTCAGTGTCTCAGAGAGAATGTCCTTGTCTCAGGTTTTGCAATACACTGTACTTTATTATCTGATTGTATGGATTTTAGTTTTTTAATGCATTGCATATTTATAGCTGTTTGAAACCTATATTTAACCCTAAGCTATTGAATATATTACATCTTTTTGGTACAAAAAGTACTGGTTTTCCCAAATTTTACTTATTTAGTCTTCTAAGGCCGATTATTCAATCAAGAGAGCATTCAATCACCTAAATTATCCTTCAAGAACAAAAGAAAACTTTGTCTTTTCCTGCATTGCAAGAAGAAATGTTACCGTTACTGTGGGTTTTATAGTACTTGACATACTTAAAGGAACACAGAGGCAGTAAGTAAATGGACACATGCAGAACATAGTTATTTCCTATATGCTTCTACAATGACTGCTATCTTTTTCTTAACAACATGTACTAAATAAGTTTAACAGTGCTAATTAACAGGTGAGTTCAGCAGAGGCCACCAAGATGTTTGGGGCTGGAGCATCTGTGCTGTCAGGATAGGTTGAGACACCAGGGCCCATTCAGCCTGAAGAAGAGATGACTGGGGGGACCCAACATCAGTCAGCTAAGGAAGGTTGTGCAGTTCCTCTCCACTGCTGCTGTATCCAACTGGATTAAAGCCCTGAGCAACCTGGTCTGATGCTATTTGGAGCTGGATATTGGTCTAGGGACCTCCTGAGATCCCTTCCAGTTTGCATACTCCAGACCTGTGATTCTAAGGTTTTGGGTGTCAGATAAAAGCAAAGAAATAAAATCAAGGTTTGATTCTAATCAGATTAATCGAAACTTATTTTGAGAACTGCTTTTCATAATATAAAAGGATTAACCAGTCAATTATGTCCAGCACTTTGTGAAAATACCTGTGATACTGATTCTCCCTATCCATGAATTTGTGGTTGTATATCTCAGAATACCCACCAAGGATTTTGCATGATTCCAGAAACTCAAGAGTTTGCAGGTAGTTGGTGCTCTGGTGTGAAAAGTGATAAGAACTAACATATTCAGCTAATACAGTGAAAATTTTAAAACATTTAAAATCTAGAAGCATAAGAGACCCTATGATGAAAACAGTGTTGGTTTTAAGAGATTCTAAATAATGGAAAACAAAAAAATGATTTTAAAGCTACCTTTCCAGTTCACTGCTCTCATGCCATCTGTATTGATATCCATTTCCCAGTTAAAGTTTGAGCAGCCTGCTCTAACCTGCTTTAGCTGTTCCCAAAGGATATTGCTAACAGCTGTGGATGAGCTGGATCATGTTAGAATCTGGAACTTCATTCCCTGTATTTGCTTTACAAACCACACAGAGAAATCCTCAAATAGCCAAATTAACCCGATTTCTTAAAATATTAATTACATTGATGCAACTCGTGCACCCATAATATACAAAATCAGCTTACAAAGGAAAGATAAAATCTGCCTCTTTAGCCTAAAGCTACAAAATGTTCCATCAAAAATCAAAGTGTCCACAGGCTGCTCTCCAGAGCATGTGGGGCAGGTTTCTCTTCCCAAGGCTTCACTGAACACTGAAGTATTACACTCCTTGTCTAATGTTTCTTTGCACTCTCCCCACAGTCCTAGAAGTTTTTAGAGGAGTGAAAAATGAATATCTTAACCATTCACAGACTGATCAAAATCAAACTAAGGAAGAGCCTATTACAGCTGGTATTGAAGACCTGTTATTCTCTCCTTTTTCTCATTTACCTCCTGCTTGCTGGGAATATGGTGAACTTCTTGAAAAAAACTGCAGGGTCACTAATCATACAATGACAGTTATTTCTCCTGCATGGTTTTTAATTTTCAGCCAGATTTATGTGTTGGAAGAAAACATATATCCCTGAAGACCATACCAGCATACAAATAGAAACAGGCAGGTGAAATACTGCCTTAGGAGAATAATTAATTCCATCAGGCACTGGAAAAATGACAAAGTTGTTAAGTATCACAGAACTCAAGCCAAAACAAGCAGGTGGAATGACATCAGGTACATGGCATAAACTGGAGAGACTATGATGAAGGCGCCTGGCATTAATAGCAGGAGCTGGATGTACTAGGGAAGGATAGGAGGCTATTCCTGGACCCTGGAGGCATTGCAGGTGAGTGCGAGACATGGTGTGAGGGCACCTGTGGGAGTACTGCAATGTGGATGCTATGGGGACTTACTGACCAAAAACTGGGCTTCAAGGATCCTGCCACTCATGGCATACTTATGCATTTCTTCAGAGATGTTTCAGAGATGCCCATTTGAGTAATGTCTTACGGTTTGGATTAAGACACATTCAGAGACCTGAATTACCTGAATAATTTCTAACCTCTCCCACCTCAGACAGAGAGATCAAATAAAAACAGATTTAAAAGAGAATTATAGAATGGTTTAGGTTGGAAAGGACCTTAAAATCATCTAGTTCCAAGCGCCCTGCCATGGCAGGGAAACCTCACCCCAGACCATGTCACCCAAGGCTCTGTCCAACCTGGACTTAAATATTGCCAGGGATGGAGCATTTACCACTTCTTTGGGCAACCCATTCCAGTGCCTCATCACCCTTACAGTAAAGAACTTCTTCCTTATATCTAACCTGATCTTCTCCTGTTTAAGTTTAAACCCATCTCCCCTTGTTCTATCACTACAGTCCCTAAGGAAGAGTGTGGAGGATTGGTTGATTGATCAGGGACATTCCATGTTTGAAATAAGCAACCCAGTGTT
>NDXB01005698.1:56128-67378 GCA_002631895.1 Agapornis roseicollis | reverse complement strand
GAGTGGGGGAAAACAAGGAACCAAAGAGGCAGAGAAACGTTTTTTTTTTTTTTTTTTTTTGTCAAAACCAAATGGGTATAGTGTTGTCAAATACACAACGAAGAAGTGTCTTCCACTGATTCTCTTACTGTCTGTAATTCAAAAAATCCTTACAATTTCTAAACTTTGAAAGTTCTTCTTAACACAAATGATGCAGCTGGCTGACTTCATATGGACTGCCTGGGTCTAGGCAGGTTTGATTTTTTTGAGTAAACATAACTATTTGGGATGAAAAAGCAGTTGGATTTCAGCTACCAGGGCCTTTTTCACAGGCCAAGTCCAAGGAGTTAACTCAAGCTACAGTCCCATAAGAAAATATTTTTTTTTTTAACAATAGTGAAACCTGTCTGGACCAAATTAAAGAGTTTGAAGGAACCTCAGATCCAACACTCATGAAATTAAAATGCTGAGATATGAGGTGGTGTCTCAGTTGACCTTGGTACTAGATGAGTGGAAGGCACCAAATGTGATGCTAGGAACTATTAAGGGGCTTGAAGAGGAGTTTGAAGAACTGATTTCCATACCTGGCAAACAGGTAGACATCTGTCTGCACAGAGTAGTGAAGACTCAGCACAGCTTCTGGAGAAGCCAGTTATGTCTCATATCTGTAAGAGTTCTTTCAAGAAGTCAAAAGAGCGTATGTGAAATGGCAGTTTCAGAAAAACCTAAACTGTTCTTGAGTAAGGACAATTCTCTTGTGAATGAACAATCACTTAAAGGAAGGAAAAGGAAATGGAAGAATGGCCAGTTTTCACAGTGGTGACAGGTTGTCAGGACAGCAGGTGTAGGGATCTCTCCTAGGACCTGCACTGTACTGCAAACAGTCTCTGAAGACACTAAAAAATGAAGTAACAAAGTCTGCTAGCAAAGCAGCAGGTTTCAGAATAGCTTGAATTAGGACTGAGTGTGAAAGTATACACTATACCAGCATTCTGGCAGATAGTAAAATAGAAGGTGGAAATCAACATTGACAAAAGAAACTAATAGTTTTCTGTCACAACACAGGAGGGAGATTTTGGATTTCTGTTTTGCAGTTCCAAAATTGCTTTCACATCTCCATAATCTTGAGTTTCTATGAAAATGTCCATTTAATGCTTATATGGTAATCAAAATGGTAAAATTATTGAGAACTATTAGAAAAGGAAATTAGCTTCATTATGTCAATGTATAAAACCATTATGTTCATCAAGTCTCAAAAAGATTACATCAGAATTAAGCAGGATACAGTAAAGAAGAGGAGGTATAATCAGATGTTTAGTACGGCCTTCATATAGCCTAGATAGACTACAAGCCACTTCAGCTTAAAAGAAAAACATATAACTATAAGGAGATTCAGACAGAAGGATATAAAATGATAAGTTGTATGGAAAAGGCAAATATAAACCCATTATCCATTATATTATCTTATACAAAAACTTTATCTTATACAAGAACTAGGGAATTGCAGTGAAATTGTCAAGGAACAGGATTAAAACATATTAATGTATTTTTTCATTCAAACAATTTAGAGTTGCTTTTTATTATGTGTGGTTGTGTGTGCTCGTATTCTGATAAGGTATTTACCTTTAAGCGTGGTGACTGTTACCTATGAATACACACTGCAACAACAGCACAAGCAATAAGTATTTGCTTTGCTCATCTTGCTAATCTATTTTAACTCGGGATACTGCCTTGTGTAAGAGTGTGGTTGAATATAGTCTTCATATGCAAATTAAAATACACAGAGTATTGCCTACTATGTTTTTGTGTAGTACATACACAACCACACAATGATTCTGATATTAAGCGTTCCTCTACTACCTGCCAAGAGGAACAATTAATACCAAATTTGTCAGACAGTGATTTCATGAAGCTGATACTTTGCTCCTAGCACAAGATTAGGGATCCTGACATGTTTTGTTCAGTTAGCCTGACAGTAAAAAGATTCTTCATTCTTAATTACTTTTCCAAGCCCTGCAAAACAATATTCTAGAGTGTTTATTAAAATTTAAAAGCTAGTCCTGTACTGCCTAGGGAAGAAAGTTACTGCTTTTTGCATGAGAGGACATGGTTATGCAGTGAATTTCTAAATCTCATTTATATCTTGTGTAACTGGATTACAGAGGAAAACATTAGCATGAGTAATTTGCTAATGTGATGACTCTCTCATTTTCAGCCTTCAAACAATACAATATATTTTGGTCAAAAATAATAATTAGTAAATTCTATAGCCAAGCCAGCAAGTTCATTTGATTTATGTTTATTATTTATCTGAAATGAAGGTGATTACTGACCCCAGGCAAAAAGCCCTACTAATTTTAATTCAGCAACCAAGTTAAAGCTACTATCTCAGAGGCAGAAACATACACAACAATATATTAAATTTAAGATAAATATTTCAAGAACACAATAGTGTACTGACCTACACCAGAGCGTCAGCAGCAAAGGTAGCAGAGAGGATTACAGAAATGCCAGCATATCCATGACATTTTTCTAGCTGGTGCAGATTCAGCAAAACACACTATTTGTAATAGATATTCTATTTCCACATAAAGAGGCTAGAGAGTACAGAGACATACTGTGCTACAGCTATGCAAATAGGCTGGCATCATCCTTGAAAAATGTGTGGTAATTAAAGCAATGTAATCTTTAATCAAATAATCAAGTATACTGCAAATTGGAGCTAAAATATCTACCTCCAGTAAAGAGATGCAGTGTAAGAAGAGTGTATAAAGCTGTATTAAAGCAGGGTGAATAACTAAAGTAGGATGAATAATTCAAGTAGGAAAATTTGAAGTCACATAATCTGATAACTGCTGTGACAATTTTCTTTTACGTTTGTTTCTCCTTTCACACCTTGGAACCTGCCAAACACTGTGGTTTCTTGAAAATAGGTTTTATAATGGCAAGTTTGTGAGTTTCTGTGACACTACTGTTTTATCACATCGTTCCTTTTTACGTTGAGGATACCATAAAACACATTTAAAATTGAAACAGTGAAATATGGAACTGCCTAGTTTGGATTTTATGTTAGCATTTCATTACACTGTTGTTTTGAGGGATATCCCAGTGAAGACACTACCCTGCATTAGCCTAATACTTTATGATGTAATTTATTTCCCCACCACTGTCATTTTAGCAAGGAAACAACAATCCAGATTTGCTGTAGAAGCCAAGTCAATTTCTTTTGTTTCAGGTAGGATTGTTTTTACATCACATCATCTTTTCCAGTTATTTTGAATCTTTTGGTGTACTACACTTTAAAATGTATCTCATCTAATGCACATTGTGTGTACATGTCTTCATGCTATGTAAACATGCTTACTGCCCTATTCATTGTTCAGCACATCTCCATTTGCTGTACATTTCTCTCTTGCCACAATTTTTAAGCCTCCTTACGTAAAAATTCTCTTTGTCTCTTTTCTACTTTCTTGTCTTCCTTACTATCACTCCATGTTTTTCACACCCTGTTAGGATGGTTGTAGTGAAAATGTAGATCATGCTTAGGACATGTTTGATGTACAGCTCTGCCTCATCCTCTCTTAAGTATGTTAACTTCACCTCCACTGCTTCAGTCACAAGGTTCTTCTGGCAGGACCACTGCGTAGATCTCAGAACAGTACTATGGGTGAGATCTCACAGTATTTGGTATAACTAAGTCTCCTGTTCTTCATAAGTCTCACTTGATGTAGGTTCTCCTGATTGGCATAATTAGTTTCCAAGCATCCTTAAAGTGAAGGGATATCAGCAAAGTGGGAGATTATGGCAGTGTTACTCTAATGGCAGTGGTTGTCAGTTGTAGCTGGGTACCATATATGGTATTGTGCTGCTCTATGTACAAGTTTCTGTCACGAAATGGGGAAGAAGGGGATAAAAAATATTACTGTGTATAATCACCAATTGCTGCTAGGTAAAAATCCTTGGGTTTGACTCCAGCAGCTGTAGGTTTAAAGGCAGTCACAATAACATTAAGGGTGACAGGTATTCAGCCAATTAGGAACAAGTTTTCATAACTCAGATGCCCAGAATTTGTGCTAGCGTATTGTTTTCCCTACGCTTACTTCAGATATTCCTTTTTCCTCTTTCCTGGCAGCAGTAACTTGCAGTAGCTAAATAAGGGACATGTTTTGCATAATAGAAAGGCAAAACAGATTAACTCTGTGTTGTCTGCCAAAATATTTTCTCAAGTCCCATTTCAAGGAGTCTTTTAAAATCTTCTTAACATTATGGCTTCGAAGGAATACTTTTCCTGTTGCGTAAGCTGAAAATGCTTCTCATAATTGTAGAGGAAGGTTTAAAAACCTAGCCATTTGGGTCATGACCACTTCTCAGATATCTCTTCAGATGAGTTATGAGTTGTAAACTTAGCTTGCAGTTTTCCATGACAGTTACATGTCACCAGCTGTTAGTGATTTGGAAGAATTTAGGATCCAGATAAAGCAAATAACTCTTAGACGGCTTTAAAGAATTTCTCAATGACCGTTTGCAACTTGCCATATTTCTTACAGAATCCTGAGATAGGAAATGAAGTGCCAGAGATTACATATTTTTCATAATTTTTAAGAAAGCTGTTGCGTAAATATTTGCAAGTACTCAAGAAGTCTGTAAATAGATTTGTGTGTCTGAATTTTGCAGAAATATTAAATCTTATGGTTTAGATGCAGATTATTTCTTGGGAGCTTTCTTGCTCAGTTTGACCAGGGAAGTCTCATTTCTACACCAAATCCTGTTCAGGTAAGTGGCTGGTATCATGCTGGTGTCCAGAACTGTCACATTCTGCTACATGTTCTAGTATGTGGCATTACAGGATGACATCATAAAAAAACCTCTCCATCATACCTATTCTGAGTTGCAGTTTCTGAATTAGAAATAAAAGTAAGTGGAAGGAACAAACCACATCAAGATTCCAGAGGAATGAAAAGACATCTGCTTTCTATGCAGATGTTTCTATGGGTTGGTTTGTTGTTTTTTTTTTTCTCTATTTGACAAAAATAAAGTCACCCCATTCCTACAATGAATTTTATATAGACTACTTTTCTGTTTAGTCATTCTGCCTGTAAGGTTTTGAATAGACAAAGAGGATATAAAAAGAAGTTACTCCAGATCACTTACCACACCCCATAGCGTTAATATAATCTATTTTGTTAGATTACCATCTGGCGAGGGTGGATAAAGATTACATTTCATTATTCCCAAAGAAACAATAGGAAGCCTCTATATATGCTACTTTCATTAAAAATGAGTGCAATAAAATCAGATTTGTTTCTAGTTAGCAAGGAAATGAACAAATAGATTGATGATATCAAGGCTTATTTGTTCATCTATGCAATGATAGGAAACCCAGAAGAATTTCATAACCTTTCTTTTAACAATGTACAGACAGATATGTGGTTTACTTAAAGAGGACAAAATTAATATGCCATAAAGAAGGCAGTAGAAACAAAGGAAAGCTAATGTAAAAAGTGAAACGACTCTGATTTAAAATCATGTTATGAAATTAAGCATCAAAATTTATAAAACCGCCAAATTGTATCCCGACATTTTCCAGTTTAATGACACTTCATCAGTCAAAAGAGACACGCGCTTTTACTGACAAGTAAATGAAGCCACAAGTGACTTCTAGGACTGCCATCTAGCGGTGCCGTGGCGAGGAGAGCTCTGTTCACCGGGTTTACTCGAGTTCATAGAATGGTTTGGGTTGGAAGGGACCTTACAGGCCAGCTACTTCCAACCCCCTTGCCACGGGCAGGGACACTGTCCACTAGTCCAGGCTGCTCCAAGCACCATCCACCCTGGCCTTGAACACTGACAGGGATGGGGCAGCCACAACTGACTGAAAAATTCCTAATTTTGAGAACTATTTAAGCACTGTTATTAGTAAAATATTAACCGCCACAGATTTCAATATGATAATTCTTATTACAGAAGTATTTTCCAGTGCTCAAAAACATCACCAGTTACTAGAACAATATAATTACACTGTGATAAAAGTATTTCTGACAGTTACACCTTCCACAGTAATGGTGTGCTGAAGTTTGCAAACATGAAGACATTCAGGTTTGTTCCATAGATAAGCTTTATAGAGGCTTCTTTATTAGGCACTTACTGGCTCAGAGTGCCACTTCTGCAGTGCTCGTTTGTTCACGACTCAAATGTTTAAAAAAACTTACTGATTATCTAACTCAAATCATTTTATGGTTTAAAACATACTCTAACCTAGAACTTCTGGCAATGAGAGGGATGTGAGACACATACTTGCAAGACAGTCTATAGTATTTGAGAAAATGGAATTTGCATATATATATATTTAAAGTATTCCTTTTGGTGTTCAAAAATACCTTTCATCATTCAAATTGTTCTGATATTTTGTATCCAAATACATAATATCCAATAAGCAGACCAGACAATTACACCCACAAAGCAGTTTATAATGCTTGAAACTCATACAAATCAGTGATTACTTCAGTAGTGACAGCAGGTTTGTCCCTCTACATGCAATTAGGAGACCATCAAATTTAAATAATTCACTAAAATAAATTTCAAAGAGAAAATCGTTTTAGAAACATGAGGTTTTAAACCTTAAGTTTTTATATAAGAAAGCTAAAAATTGCATAGAACAGTTAATCATACGTCTATTTACTACTAATCTTAAGATTTATGCTTTTCTTAATTTGTTTGAGAACCAGCTGTTCCATCAGCACAAGACCACTATTCCTAGTGTTTCACAACACGTTTTCTGCTCCCCTTACTACTGATTAACATGATCTTTGTGCTGCTCACATTGTAAGATTTCATGTTGTTGAGAAGTAATACAAGATCAGGAGGTACACTACCTCAAAACTAAACAGAGTGCATCTTAGTGCAGATTGCCTGCACCATTCAAAGCCACATGTTTGCCTCAATACACGAGAGATGCGTTTTGGCAATACAAAGCCTGCTCCTAGGTTCACAGTGACAGATATCTTTGCTGAGGCAGAGAAAATGGGGCTGCTCTTCAGAAGCCAGTCAGCAGAAGTGAAGTTTGAACTCAGTGAAGAGTTGGAATTAAGAAAAAAAGATAAGGTTGTGTTGCAGGGCTGTCAAAAACCTCATTTCCCTACTGGGAGGGATGAGTGAGTGTATTTCACAGCCAGTACCCACAACTTCTTAATGTATTAGCAAGGTCATTTTCTGTTCCTACAATAAATAGAAAGGCGTTGATTTACATCCAACAGCTGAATCAGAACCTGAAGTACCCTCTAAAATTTTCAGATAGCAACAGTAAGCTGAAAACCTACTTCAAGCATTTTGTGATGAATGTTTTTAGAACTGTACAAATATAAGCACGTTTCTTACATATAAACCAGTTTCTTTGTTGTTACCTACCTGAAATCCAGTCACTGTAAGGAGTTTGCTTCTGCGATTCATTGACATATTGTGTACTCTTGAAATTGTAGAAGCTTGAGAAAGTGTTTACCTTTATTATCATTTCCTCTGCATTTACTATGAATTTATTACAAATTAACGTAACTATTATCATGTCAGACTTAGGAAATGTTCTGTAGCTAGCAATTATTCTTTAGCAATCAATTACAATCCCAGTTTAAGACTCCAGGTCAATTCCTACCGGAGACAGTGTAAAAACAGACATGACTAATGGGACCAGGAAATGACTTGGGCAGGAAAATAAAACATAAAACAAACAAAAAGGCAGTTCCCTCCCTGCCAGTACTGTGCTCCCCTGTGCCAAGAACCATGATGGGTTTAACCCAGGGACTGAAATAATCTAAGAACAGGAATAAACCAGGGACAGTAGTGTCATAAAACTGGAGCAGGGAAATCAGAGAACAGGCATTATCCCTACAAAGCTACCTCTCCACAAGGCCCTTCACAAGTACTTCTGTAAGGCCACAGAATTATGATTTAAAATTGGTGCTTACCAACAATATTAGAATAACTGTGGCAACTGGAACAGGGGAGAGAATACAGCCACTCACCACCCACCGATGGCAGCCCGACCCGAATAGTGATATGGGCCTTCTGGGTAACTCCCCCCAGTTTATATACTGAGCAGGATGTGCTGTGGTATGGAATACCCCTTTGGCTAGTTTGGGTCAGGTTTCCTGTCTCTGCTTCTTCCTCCCAGGTTCTGCTCCTCCCTTGCAGAGCATGAGACTCAGAAAGTCCTTGGTCAGAGTAAACATTACTGAGCACTGTTATCGGCATTGTACCCAGGCTGAAAGTCAAAACCACAGCACTGCACCAGCTACTGAGAAGGAGAAAAATGACTGCTACTGCTGAACCCAGGACAGTATGCCAATATGATTCCATGACCTAACCTGGGAAAGCGCACAGCCTCTTTAGGGTGAGCTAACTCACAAGCTTTATTAGACACTGCAGCAGTATTTCTAAAACAAGCTGAAGGAGCATTAAGCTAATCCGTAGCTCAGTTTAAATTTCCACAGAAAATGTAAAAGAAAACTTGGTACCAGTTTGCCTACAAGACTTCTGGAGTCACTTTTCTGTATACACTAGAAGAGCTCTGAGAATTAATTCAGCCTTTTTATTTAATCTGAGGACTTCAATCGCTATGTTTAGTATACTCTATTAAAGCTTAGTTTAACTTTGTACTTTCAAACATTAATAAACTAACTCTCCCTCTGCATTTTTTCAAAAGCAAAACTCACTGCAGAGTGACACAGTACTATCACTCTCCATGATGTCAAGTCCACAGCCAAGCACATGCATCTCTTCTGAACTGTCCACAGATGATGCTCATTACTGCAAAACTGCCATGAAGACGAAATCTATTCATTTATGAGAAAGAAAGTGATCTCCTGAATTTCAGCATCTGTACTGAGAAAAGCTGGTTTGGGTGGCTGTTCTGCTTTAGGTCTGGGTTTGTTTTTTTGTCAAAAGCAGCAGGTAAGCAGCTCGTGTAGTAATAAGGACAGACATTTGATACTGCTGTTTATTTCTTTTTAAAAATTAAACAATTCTCAATGTATTAATCCAGCAACATGCTACTAAGCACTCTATACATTCCTTTCTTCAGAATAATTCTAACTAGATCTTGGTAGAGATAAACTGCATAAGAATACCGACTTTAATAGTACCAATCAGAAGTAAACCAGTTGAGAACTCCTCCACTGAATCCAACATTACATTTATGTGAAATTGGCCTACTCTATTTAATACTGTGTTGTCTTGAATACCTTTTGAAATATAAATTAGTTTTTGTATTAGAAACAGTTGTGTGTATATTTTTTCACCTTATTCAGAACAGTAAGATAAAAATTTCCATGGGCATTAAAG
Source organism: Agapornis roseicollis (assembly GCA_002631895.1). Taxonomy (NCBI): domain Eukaryota; kingdom Metazoa; phylum Chordata; class Aves; order Psittaciformes; family Psittacidae; genus Agapornis; species Agapornis roseicollis. The sequence goes on along the minus strand of NDXB01005698.1, from coordinate 58,066 downwards.
AGAGTTTCAACTAGGGCTTCGTAAGGCAGGCTTTAAAATAGTGCCTGAACCAGTTCTTTCACAGAGTTCTTGATTAAAATCTACATACTTTCAATAACTATTTTCAGCAGTGTAAATTATGTGTCCTCCAAAGAGTTTTAATGGAAACCAATTTAATTAAAACTAGTTTGACAGCCTGAATATGCAAAGTCAAACCACAGGATAATAAATATTTTTTGAGATTGGTCTGCATATCTACAGGCAAAACTTCCCTCAAATATCCCATGGAGCAGAAACAGTTGTGGTAGCAATTGAAAGATTTTCAGTTGTCATATTCAAGGTCACTAGTTAAATTATTTCAGACATTTTTTACTTCTAGCAAAACCAATCTTACAGGCATGTATGGTTTTGTATGTTGTTTAGTAAGTTATTTAAAGCACACTTTTATATTCTCTACTTTACAGTGTTGTCCTTTTTTATTTATTCATTTGTACCAAGTTTTAGCTGAAAATAATTGTTCAATTTGTACAAATCACCCATGATTTAAACTGTGTAATTACATTTCATGTAATCTCACAATTTCATTGGGTAATTAAATGACTTTCTACAGCTTTTTTTATCAAAAAAAGCAATATACAACTAAAGAATCCTTGTAGGATTCACCCTCCCCTCCCCCCCCAGCATTGACATTACATGTTTAAATACATTGGACCAAATCTTTGGGCATGTCTGATGACTTGTGCGGAAGTCAGACATGCATGCAAAACAGCTCTAAGCTCACCTTTCACAAAGGGCTGGATCCTATTGCAGGGCTGTATCCTCAGGAGAAAACCCGGGTGTGAATGTTTAAATTACATCAGCTGCACCTAGAGAGTGGACCTTCATGCAGAAGGAAGTCTGGTAGTATGCCCTTTTACTGAAATTCTCCAGCATTTACTGTGGTATTTTAGGAGTCCATATGGAAAAGGTATATGGAACTCTCTGGGCAAATTACACTGAATTTAGGGTCAAGTTAGGGCTGGTATTTTAATTTTCAGTAGCTATACTATTCTAGAGGAGCTAGCCCATATCATCATAGTGCAAATGTAACCTCTTGTACAGATACCTTTTGGTAAGAATAAAACAACATAACAAACATAGGTACAGTTGTTAATGAGGCATGGTACATTTTACTCTGTAATGCACCTAGACATTCTTTCATTGCTGAGCTGTCCACTTTTCAGGAAACATTTTAAAAAGAACACTTCCTTTGATAATATTAGAAGTAAATGATATGATTTTTTGCCTTCAGTAATTAAAGTACAGTATAAACTGATTTTTCCGAAGTTATTTCAAGTTTAAAATGGACTGAAAAAAGTTGCAATGTTTAACGATAATTTCAGAATAGTCACTAGTTCACAAACATTTTGTTTGTAATGAGAAAACTTTATCTGTGACAAAAAACCCCAACTGTGTCTTCCAGCAATTTAACAAGCAGTATTTAGATGCCACCATCACCTGCAGTTACAGAACACTTCTCCTACTGATGATCAACATTCATCTTCTTTATACGATGAAGCAGAGCATCTTTTTCCATTTGGATCTCAGCAAGAGCCATTTTGGCTTTGGCTAGTTCCTGTTTGAGACATTCATTTTCTTCAATAAGCTGAAATGATCACATCAGAAAAGACCTTTATTAGCATTCCTGCATACTAACATTTTCCATTACAGAAATTTTTACAGTACCATATGCTTACATTCATTGCTGAGTGCAGGCTTGTTGGGGCTGAGTCAATTGCAACTGATTCCAAATCAATGGTTGCAGGGCACAGAGACAGTTGATGCCGTTACCTCAAAAGGCAAGATACCCAATGTTCTAGCTACACCACTTTCATTCTGCAGTAGAGTGTAAATGACACCAGGATCTGAGCTCTAGGAATGGTTCCTTACCCAGTGGGAAGTTAAAAAAAAAAAAAAAAA
>NDXB01005698.1:34861-50661 GCA_002631895.1 Agapornis roseicollis | reverse complement strand
AAAAAAAAAAAAAAAAAAAAAAAAAAAAATTAGTGTTTCCTCAATATCTGGACAATGGTAAAACAATTATTTTGTAAACTTTTCCACTAACTCCTTCAATTTTAACTCAGAAAACCAATTAAGTCAGTTCCTTCTCTCAGGAGAGCTGGTATTCTCTTAGAAAGCCAGAATTTCCTGACCCAGGAACTAAACTGCTAACACACACGAATATAAACAGCAATGCAGTAAGATGGATAACGTGACCACATGGTGCTTCCATTATTTGGATGGCAGCAGCACTGAACCTTAAAAAAGCCCCTAGCAGTTTCAGTATCTTTAACCAATAAGGACAACTGCAACATTTAACTGAACCATTCTAAACTAAAGGATTTAAGGTTAAATTACTGGGGGAGGGGGGGGCAATATTAATTTGTTGTACAAAAAAAGAGGGTTCGCCACCAGAAATAACTACCCCATGGGATTCTCAAATAATTTGGTGACTCTTATCTACAGAAATTATTTGTATGACAAAAAGCATATCCATGGGAATACACAGTTGTTATATTAAGAAGCATCAATGCTGTCACTTCAAAAATAGCTGAAATCAAAGTAACTCCAGTAAAATTAACTGAATTATGTCCATTTATATTAGTAGAGCATCTAACTGTTAAAAAAATTGAGAGAATTAAAATAAGCAAAAGTTTCTTGGTTAAACTCTGCTTTGCTTAGGAAAGGCCAATGTTTACAAGATTAGAAATTGGAAAGAGTAGATAAAAAGAAAACACCTTTTTTTTCTATTTTTGTTTCTTTAATACTATTATTTCTCCTCTCCTCATATTATTGGCATGCAGTTTATTGTAATCTCCTCTTCTTGATTTCTGCTTATGCATATATTAGCAATTACGAGAAAGCTGAGGAGAAGGCATACGGGAAATCTTCTAGCAGTTTTCCAATACATACGATGAGGTTATAAAGGCAGAGCCAGGCTCTTCAAAATGGTGCTCTTCAGGAGTTTAAGAGACAACAGTTCAAACAAGAGAGGTTCAAACTGAATATAAAAAATGAGGAAAATGTAGCACTGGTGCAGACTTCCTGAGAAGTCCTTGGAAGTCCTTTCTTAGACCTAATGGGATAAAGCCCTGAGTAACCTGGCTTGACGTCAGAGCTGACCCTACTTTGAGAATAGGATTGGACTAGCNTTCAAAATGGTGCTCTTCAGGAGTTTAAGAGACAACAGTTCAAACAAGAGAGGTTCAAACTGAATATAAAAAATGAGGAAAATGTAGCACTGGTGCAGACTTCCTGAGAAGTCCTTGGAAGTCCTTTCTTAGACCTAATGGGATAAAGCCCTGAGTAACCTGGCTTGACGTCAGAGCTAACGAGAATAGGATTGGACTAGCGACATCTTGACATCACCTTCTCTCCTCTCCCCTCAATTATCCTGTGATCCCATGAAGTGCAGGTTTCCTCTGTGGTGGCTTTTTTGCTATGTACTACCTATTGGTAAGTAATAATGCATGCTGTAATAAATGCAGCATGCTATACCACTCCATTTCAGAGATAACCTACTCTAAATAATCTGACATGTAATGTAAAAGAAAAACACAGTATGTGGGTGGGCTACACATTACATTATTTCTTTTCAGTGAAGCCTAGCCTGGATACTTTTATATAAAGAAAAACCATCCTGCTTCACAGAACTAGAGTTCCTTCTGAAATTACACAACTGGTTTACAAGGCATTTGGTTAAAACTCCAAAGCATCATTGCTGAACACATTACATTCGCAAGACACAAGCTTTCTGATATATCAAGTCTCTATAGCTATACTTGGGTATCCTGTTACAGACATTTGCAGCATGTGAACTTATTTTTTAAAAGTATCATTATCATACTGTTAACGGCTACTGCAACACTATAACAACTGATCAGAGCATTAATACTTGAGGACTCAGGTTCTTGATAATTTCTTTGCATGGTTCCTCACTTTACTAATTACAAATGTTACTTCAGCACTTGAGTAAGTTTTATTAAAAGGTTTGGGGGAGGGGGTGGAGACTGCTTTTATTGAGATATTTTCTTTTGCTTTTGCTCACTGGTTATTCTAGTTGTATAGTTGTATTTTTTTACCATTAACTCATTTAAATAGTTTCTTTTGATCTATTTCCTAAGCTTTTTCCCAACCTTGATCCTTTGGATTTAACTTATTGTCTTCCTTAGTTCTTCTATTAGTATAAATATGAGAGATGGGGAAGAGCAGTGCCCACAGAAGATGCCTAAGTACAGAAAACACAGTCCTACAGTGGAGAGAACAGTAGAGAGTAAAAAAAATGTACATTACAAAATGGAAGTGACCAGCAATGTACAAAAAGAGTTGCTGTTGGCCTACCCACCCAGACACCCACCAGAAAGGAAGAGATGAAGTGGAAGTATTTCGATAGTATATCCAAATTTAGAAGTATATAGAAGTATTTAGAAGTATAATACTATTGTATTATAGTCTTTTGCCCATAAATAATCGGCCAGTGCACAAGTGTCTCTATGAGCTGAACCATAAGAAGCAGGTTCTACTTTTAGGTACAGGAAGGTGGCATGTTGTTACTATATGGCATGAACCAGAAGAAGCAGGTTCTACTTTTAGATACAGGAAGGTGGCATGTTGTTACTATTTACTTCCTCTTGGTTTTACAGGGGATGTGACAGACAATGAGAAATCAGTTTGCCTGCATATTAACTGAAGGTCAGCCATGGGTCTTCCCTGATAGACCTCCTTCTTGCCCTCAGATGCCTGAATGCAACTGAAACATCATGTAACAGCTGCTCAGCTTACCAGTAAATTGGGTTTTTGTTAGGCATCAGAGGCTGTCCCACCACGTACAGCTTCCTGAAGAAAATCGTGCTCCTGGAAGGCTGGAAATAAATGGCAGCCAACAGCTGCTATAGCTGTTTCCTGGGAAAGGAGAGGAACCAGAAGCAGGAAGCAAGTGCATCAGGGATCTGCCCCAAAAACCCTACAGCATCCAGCAATCCATGTGCAAGGCTGGCAGACGGAGCAAAGCAAACTGTGACATGAAGTGGCACGCTAATACATCGTGCCAAGAAAGAACACCTCACAGCATGTGAACCAGGTTTTCTGGCAGAAAATGTATATGTACTCATGCCCAGGAAAAACTCTGATGACACACTGGTTGATCTAGCTGTGCAAATATCTGCATGAACCTACACCCTCTGTTCCTATCAGGCTTTAAAAAAGAAAAGGAAAAAACCAAGGAACCAACAAAAAAAACCCACAACACCCAAAAAGCAAAAAACGGCTGTCCTCCTGACACAGAATCAATTTTTAAGTTTTCTTAAATCACAAATTATAAATCTGTTTGAACTGTGGGTGTTAAATTAATCTAGAGAAATAGATAATGAAGAGAAGAACCAGCCCTCCAAACCAAGGTACACTTAAGCAAAGTATCATTAGAACAGTAAGAGAGTTCTATCTTCATAAAACAGTAACAATGTAATGCAATTTATTTGATTTTAAAAAGAGCAAACTGATGACCAGAATTCAATGCAATGCAGTTTATCCACAGTACCAGAATCTGGTTCCATTTTTATTTCCTTCCCTTTCTCTTATCAGGAAAGAAATCAGAGTAGATATTCTAAACCAGCATAAAAAAGGTATGCTATTGTGCTAACATAAAACTGGGTTTGTGCTTTAAGGCTACTCCTGAGTTTTTATTTACTGAGAACAAATGTTACTAGCTCCAGTTTCACAACACTAAGATCACACTGTTAGTTCTTACCAACAGTTCTGTTGCAAAGATAGTGCCGAACACTAATATTTCCCAACTGATGTGGTATCACTTGGTTGACCTGTAGGCATATTTCTGTATCTTCACCTCTGATGTCAATTTCCCCATTAACACCAAATATTTGGAAAACCACAACAGACATCTGCGAACAAAATTAGGATAAAACAGTATAAGATTAAAAATTGAATTTACAATGGTTATTATTATTTTAAAGTTCTTTCTAAACCTTTTCTCTACAAAAGGAAAAGAATATTTTTATCCATAACCCTTGCTCACAGAAAAGCACAAAGTTTTCCCATTTGTTTTTGTACCTATCAGCTTGGTGATGGGTTGCTCAACAGTCTGTCCAAAGACATACACTTGTATTTATAACTCACTAATACCGATTCAGAATTGGCCAGAAAAGCCACAGGTGAGGCATTTTCCTCAGTCCAACAAAGAAGTTTGTGGTCTATGTGACACCTGAAACTTTCTAAGGCTGCATTCAACTTCATGCACATTATAAGCACAACCAAGCATTTGTGGTGCTGAATCAGAGCAGGTTAAAGAACCAGGCTGCTAAACTTTGGCTATCAGTGTAGTAGTCTGCCCTTTTTCCTTTACTGGACTGCAATATCTTTCAAAACAATAACAAGCAGCCAGTTTCAAAGGTCAGCTTTGGTATCAGAAGATCTATGTCCACCATCATTAATACTACTAAAATGACTTCAGTTATATTCTGCAAGTAATAAAAAAACCATGTTAACATGTATTTGCATAACATTCTGAATGAATTCTGATTTTTCCATGTTACCTATATGCACAGATGATTGAAAATGTATTTAAAAAGAGCCAGTCATTTAAGTGGGCTTCTTTTTTATGTATTTTTAAAAAAATTAACATGATCCACAAATATTTTAAAGCAAACATAGGATTACATGACTAGCATGAAAAAAAGGAAAATACATCAGCAAGAACACGACAGATTTCAGTCAACTGAAACTCTTTGGTTGGACCCTCCATGGTATATCAGGAAGGGAATCTACATATTTCTGTAAATACTGGGCATTATCCTGACATAGTCTTTGATAAGAGGTATCTCTGATCTGACCCAGTAGGGCAGCTGTTTTGCTCCTATTTGCAAATACTACAGAATGCTACCAGTGCTAAGGGAACATCTCTGTATCAGAGACATCAGAGTTTTCGTACTTTCTTTTTATACATAATGGCGTTAAAAAGTTCAGTTTAAATATTGTATTCAATCAAGCGTAAAAGAACATGCCAGTATTGCAAAATATTGTAGTAAAGCAGAAATATTTTGTGACATTTAAGTGGCTACTGTCATTTATCAACAGGGGCCATACAGGAGATGACAAGGACAGAAAATACTGAGTGTAACTTGTATTGCAAACTTCATTTGTATTTAATACAAGTGCAATACACCTATAGGCTTACATAATGCACTAACAAAAGAGACCAAAATTCCTTGAAAAGTCACCTCTAAAAGCATTCATTGTAGCTCTATTTAGAGATATAATTTGCTGAAGCACGTATTCAACAATATTACCATTTCTTCACTAGGCTCATGGGCATTCTCTGAAGCAGCGCTCATGGCATCTGGAGATGAGCCACCACAATTTTCAATCACTGTGCTTCCTTCATGAGCATTTTCTGATGGGCTTTGATAGTTTGTGGCTGTAATACCTTCCATATATTTCAAGAAAAAAACGACAAAGTTAGCATAGCAAAACCTGAATCACTCCTGCATCAAGAATAAAGTCAGTGCCTGTTACTGTGTGCATACATTATTTCACTCTTTAAGATGAACTGAATGGTTTATTAAACAAATATTTATGATTGAGCTGCCAAATCCATGCCTCTTACAGAGAGTTCAAAATTCTAGGCACTTTATAAGTAAGACAGGATACAGTGACAAACCCAAAACAGCACTCCACATGCATTATTGAAAAAATTGTGAAAGGCCTTTTTAAGTCTTCCAAATAAAATATCAACTCGATCCAGCCATGTATGTAAAACACTGCACAGTGCCTTTAAAGCAAGTGTTTGTGGATTTATGTCTAGAGAAATAAGCTATATATACTTTCATTAGAGTGACGATGGTAGTGTTTCCCTGACAACTAGAAAGCATGCAGACTTTAATCTACAGTTAAATATTGCTTAACAATCTTAAAAAAAAACCATATAAAGGTTATTTAAAATGGAAAATGTATTTTATGGCATACTCCCACATAAGCACATGCAGGAATACTCCTACGATCCAAATATATAACAGGTTTGCAAGTGAAGTAGTATTCTCATTATTGCTCTAGACTGAAAAGAAAAAAAAAAAGTCATTCTTTATTGGAAGTAAAATTTATCATGGAAGAGGTACCAATGAAGTCTTATTGTATTTCCTGACATTAGAATATTATTTAATCAATTTTTCTAGAGACCTACTAGATCATTACAATTGCTTAAGTCCACAACATTACAGACTATACAGACATAATTACCATATGCCTGGATTCCTCCCTCAGACCAGGACCACACATTTTGCACAGATCAGCAAAAATTGGGCAAATACCTGCTGTTAGACAATCAATAGCTAGAACAGCTCCATAATGAACAAGCTGCAAGAAGACTACTAAATCTATCTGGCTTGGTAATTAGCATGATGAGTATTAGCCTTTTTCATCTATTTTTAAAATTAAAGGTTCTTTACCACTTCAAGCATAACACCCATTCAGGGTAGAAACCTGTAAAAACAGCCAAAGCAATGGCTTTTAAGCAAAGCAGAGAACAGTGCTGATTAATGCAATTGCAATGTAGGACTGTAACGCTTTTACTCCCCTCAAGAGAGAAACATTTAGTGCTAAAATTAAGTAGCACTACTTAAGTAGCACACCTTACTGCTTTCCCTTGAAATAATGTGCTGTGAATATACTTAATACTACCAACTGGAGAACTTAACAGAAATAATGCTGTAAAGTATCCATGATTTGGTGCACTACAATCCTTTTGAGGGCTATTTTAGTAATAAATTACATTTTCATGTATTGCATAAGAATATTTCGTTAAACCTACTCACCTTTCTCTAGAAAGCTTTGGCTGTCACTTCCATCACTCTCTACCAAATGATCCTCCAGCATCATACTATCAATAGAGATGGTATCCAGAGAGACTTGTGATGGACTTCTCTTCATATTCTTGTAAGAAACAGAGAATGCAGGGAGGTTGGACGGGCAGCGTTCCTTAGGCTTTGCACTTTTTAAATATAAAGATATCAGGAAATTATTATTTCAAATTAAAGGAATTATATAGAAGTTGGTTGGTTTGTTTTTTTAAAAAAAAAAAAATTATGTAAACCAGGCAACATACAAAAGAAAATATCTGATTATTCAATAATCATAGAATCATAGAATAGTTAGGGTTGGGAAGGACCTTAAGGTCATCCAGTTCCAACCCCACTACCATAAGCAGGGACACCTCACACTAAACCATGTAACCCAAGGCTCTGTCCAACCTGGCCTTGAACACCGCCAGGGATAGACAACCTCCCTGGGCAACCCATTCCAGTGCCTCACTACCCCTACAGTAAAAAATTTCTTCCTTATATCCAACCTGAACTTCCCCTGTTTAAGTTTGAACCCGTTTCCCCTTGTTCTTCACTACAGTCCCTAATGAAGAATCTCTCCCCAGCATCCTTGTAGGCCCCCTTCAGATACTGGAAGGCTCCCATGAAGTCTCCACACAACCTTCTCTTCTCCAGGCTAAACAGAGACAAGCACAGAAATAACACACATTCCTGTAAATATCTGTGTCAATATTTTTCTCAGTACATATTTCATTAACATTTAAACTAAAAGTAAGGAATTCAGATCAGTTAACTATCAGTTCATTTTAGCTTTCATTAAAAGCCAGATATTGCATATCTTCTATCTTTATATTTTAAAAATTTTTATCTACTAGATGTTCATTTCCATTGACCATTACTAGAACTACATGGCCAACGAAATTGATAAATATTTTCAAACAGTAAGCAAATTGATATAGCATTTTCTGTACCTTGAAGACTGGGATGCAAACATTCTAATTGAAGTCACTTTGTCTTTGTTGATTTCAAATTCTTCAGTTTCTGAGGCAGTTTCTGTTTCCAAGTCAGTGACTTGGTTAGGGGAGCTTTCAGTTGTGCCTTCCTGTTCATTTAACTTATTTGAGAATATATTTTTGTCATCCTCTTTATCAGTGAAAAAATCAGTAGAATCTTCTCTCTTATTTAAGATGGATGTTGACTCTTTAGGATGCAAACTACTTTTCTCACTCAGAGGTCCACAGACCTCCTCTGAATCACTTCTACTAAAAAGTCCACTGCTTGCTCCTTCACTTGTGTCTCCCAAACCTTTATCTGATGCATCATCTGAAAACGATATTCCTTTCTGAAAGTCCGTATTACTGTCTGATTTAAGCAAAAGAGGATCTGTTAAAATCCCTTTATTAACTTCAGCATCCAAAGGCTTACAGTCATTTACATAATCAAAATGAGTAATACCAGCTTGCACTATCTTATTACCAACTGATTTTTTCTCCGAAGTAAGAGCTTCCCCATTTCCCAAAGGGGAGAGTTCTGATGCCACGGGGCTTCCTTCTTCCACAACTGGAGACTTACAAGGGTTTCCCTGAGTCACTGGATGAAGTAGTAGGGCTACTTCTGCACTTTTAAGTAGGATCCCAATGCAGACATCTGTTTGCTTTGCAGGTTTTCCTGTCACTGCTTCTACATCATTCCTTAAGTTTTCCAGGAGCAATACAAGAGATTCATGGAGAAACAGCAAAAACAGGTACTGGTAATGATTGATCTGCATGCTTACATGTTTCTGAACATGGACTAGGACATGTACATCTGCATCTGTGGAAGAACTTTCAGAAAGCACTCCTGAAGTGTCTAACATTTGAATGCCATTGGTCATGGGCTCTGTCTCAGTGCTGTAATACTCCCTAAGAAGTTTTTTTCGTTGCAATCTATTAGCAAGATCACTAGATTCACTTTTTGGAATGCTCAGAGCTGTCTGATCATGGGATAAAAGCTCTTTTTGTGACTTCGCAAACCTTACTGGTTGGCAAATCCAAAGTGAAAGTGGAAATGAGTCCACAAAGCTTATTGGTCGGCCTTTCCCACTTTTTGTTCCTTCATAATCTATCCAGAACTGGGAAAAATGCAAGGCCCAAACATCAGTAGCTGCAGATGTTTTTAATGCATATTTATTCAACTGTGGTATGATATAACCTTTATAGACATCATGCATTTTAGTATCTTGTTCATGAGCATGTCTCTGGAAAATTGGATGCAAAAGATTGAAATTCTTCTGGGACTTGGGAAAAGTGGTGAAAGTTCTACTGAAAAATTCACAGTCTTTGAAGTTCTGAAACAAAGCTTCTAGATCAGAGTGTCTGCAGTTCGGCGAATATCTTGTATTCGTAGCAATCATCTCTGAACTTTGAATAGAAAGTGCATGAGGTTGATCTTTATGAATTTCAGGTTTGTTTTCAGCTGGGATGATGAACTGCACAAGAAGTAATTTTTTCTAGTCAGAAAATTATAGATTAAGAAGATATACAATTAAAGAAACAAAATAATAGCCATGACAGCTAAAATAAAGAATATAATTTTATGAGAACTCAAGTATACTAACACAGGCTCACAAATTATCATTTGTTGTTTCCTCTTTTTTATGAAGGATCTGTGGCATCTAAGACTCAGTGTTTGTACAAAAACATAAGGGTCTCAGGCTTTTCTTAACTGAAGGATTTAGATTTAGGTCAGCAATATTAGGCTCATTTCTTTGTTATTATTAGTGCCTCATTTCTTCAACACAGAAACAGCTTGGCAGAAAGTTTCTGCAAGTGTTCCAAGTATTTGCAACATTGAACTCCAAATTACAATTCTCTGTTTTTTTCACTCTGATTTGTCAAATAGGATTTTTCACTACACTATTTTCTATGTTAAGATACCAGAAAACAACTAAATGTGCTAACAGCTAATATTCCTAACAGTGCAGAACACAGAATAAATATTTTGTGACCATTATCTGCTAATCATATTTTTTTCATCATAAAATATACTCCAAATCCTAAAAAATACCAAAATAGTTCAGTATGCTGAACTTAAGTGGCCTATCTTTAGCACAAGTTTTAAAGGAAACATGTATTTTATGTCAAATTCTGTATCTGTTGTTGTTAAAATGGACCCTTGCCACATTTGTTTTGCTAGGATCAGAGATACTACCTCCTGTCACATCTCCATGCTGAATCTAGAAAGATCTGAGTAAAAACATCATCCTAAAGACACTCAAAAGATGGGAGTGATGAAGCTTCTTCATGTAAATAAAAGGACTCAGAACAAAATAACCAAATATCTAATCATATAATAACTATGAGATCTGTAAACATCAAGCACACCAATAACAAAATATTCATAAATTGCTAGAATATAAATAATGCAGTTAATACAGGGATGAAACAATTAATATGAATGAAAATTTGAGGGACATGACAATGCTTTTATCTTCTTTTAATTTAGTTGGCTATTCATATATCGTAATTCACTATTGGATCAGTCTGTGTTTGTAGTCACCTGGTTGCTAGCTCTCAATAAGTGTTTCCATTCAGTACAGACTATGTCTTTTTAAAGTTCCATTAAATATGTACCAAGAGTATTAGAAGGACAGCCATCTCTCTATATGCTGACTTTAGAACCTTTGAAACCTCTCATGCAAGCACCATAAAAGAGACATACTGTTTCATTTACCTCTGAACCTCAGAAAAAAAATGCCCAATACAAACTGGGGGGAGGAGGGAGGGAAGAAGGGTTAGGAATTAGTCTGCTCAATAATCCTTCCCCTCCAAAAAAGAAAATGACAAGGGAAGCAAAAATCTGATGTTCCAATGCACTAATGAATTCCACTCCTCTGGAGTAAACATATAGAGAACTTGTGTACCTGGACTACAGCCAGGGGCAAGTGTGGAACAGAAAATTGTGATAACGGGATTTGGAGATGCAAATAAACCTTCAGAAGGACTGCTTGCTTTAAGCATTCAGCAGCAAGACAAAAGAGTTCTGATATACTACAGAGGAACAAGGGAGGGCCCTTGCATTAATTGAGTGCAAATATGTTAGTTATTTTTACTTCAATTTAATGCTCATTTTAATTTCTTCTGCTATGTCAGCTGCATTAAACCCAGTGAAATGATTTGTGAATACTTCCATTCAGGTTTTCAAAACAAAACCAAAATACCCCTAGGACACAGATGAAGTAGTATGTAGGACACATGCTTGCATTCAAGCCATCATATTCAGCATAGTTTTCCAGAGGATCATTATTTATGGCATAGACTGCTTGTTTATGTATTTGTCCATATTTTGTTAAGCTGCTTTGCTAACAGCTTTTCAAAATAAAAGAGTATTTTCTTCCATGAAACCAAGAAACCCCTCCTCAATGACAACATACCTTTAACATTAATCCATCAATTCTAACATCAACATGCTCATCTGATTTTGAATTATCATTTAACTTGTACATGGCCATGAACTGAATAAGACTCTGTTTCAAATCCAACACAAACTGATTTAGCCAAAGAATACTTCTCTCATCCAGGGTGAACTGCAAAGCATTCAGCTGGCCATATAAATTTGGACATGGAACTGAAAGAGAAAACAAAACAAAATCATGAAAATAAGTAAAATGTTTGGGGGCTGGATTTTTATTTTTTTTTTTTTTAAAATTAGTGCAGACTTGCATTTTCACTTCTGTTCTACATCAGAGAAAGAATGGAAACCCACTCCTTTAGTCTCAAGGACAAATACAGTGTTAGGGGATACCTAAAGTAATGATTATTTCTCACTCAAAGCAACTAAATTTCTGAATGGAAAACCTAATATTAGAATAGAATGAAGTCTGAGGAGAGGGTGAGAATGCCCTCATTACAGAAGGCAGGACCAAGGAGATTTGCTGTTCTCAAGTCACATTCTCAAGAAATACACTGACATTTCTGTATATGTAACAGGGCCAACCCCATAACACATTAATAAAAACAACTTCATCAGATCTGCATTTCATAATAAATACTACTGCAATAGTTTGAGTTCTTTTATGTAGCTAGACAGTGCAACTGCAGAAACAATACATATATGTTGAAGAATGAATAACTTGTGTCATTAAAATGCCGTGACATTTCTGACATAAAACACATATTTATAAAAAAAAGTATTACAGGAGATTACCAGGAGCAAGGACTCTGCAAATGGAGCAGTATTACACTCTTTCCATTTTAGAAAGCCATTACCTATTTCCAGTTTTCAACCTGGAACCAGTATTAAGGTTCATAAAAGTGAAAGTAACACACAAAATTTATGGTAAAAAAAAAACCCAAACCAAACCAAACAAACAAACAAAAATCACAAACCACCCAAACAAAAAAACCTGAACTTCTTACTAGGAAAGTCCTTTCCATCTGGGTAGTAATACTCAGTGAATTCAATATGAATAGCTGGCATTTCTTGTGGAAGATAAAGTGACTTTTTATTGCAAGAGATCAGAGCTTTAGGGGAAGAACGACACTGGTCTGCTGTTGAAACCTGTAAAAGACAAAAGATTAATTTCATCAGTACATTACATTTTTATGAATTGTTATACAGGTGTAGTTCCAATACATACACCTAGTAGGGTAACATTCCACTGTTCTCAGATGTAGAACTCCAACTACACAAAGTGCCACGAGACAGACCTAGTCGCCTTGTAGTAGAAGCAATCCACATAGAACAGTTTCACAAGAAAACTATAGCACAAACAGTACCACATCACCTTCCTTCATGTGAGGCAGGAGGCAGCAGGTCACTTTCAAACGTGTTCAGTAAAAGCCTAAAATGATCCAATATCTTTATTGAAAACACTAAAGCTCCTGCATAAGCAATTCTGCTCAGACATGCTATATTTGCATACTGTTTTTCCTTAAGAATCCTGTATCTAGATGATAGCGGATAGATAGCTAGGTAAGTTTATAATGTCAATAAAATTAGGAAGTGGTTGTACTGTCAACGTAAGGCCAGATTCCAGTATGTGGGTGCACTCTAGACTGTATACTGCTAAGGAAAGTGTTTAGCATGCACCTGGCAGGGATTTCTATGCTTGGTTATGCCTAAAGGTCTGCTTCACAGGAGAATCAAGACACTATAGAACAGCAAATCCTTCACTTCTGGTTCCTTGCAGCATAAAATTAAACAAGGAAGAGATCACCTTTTGATATATATTTGACCTTAAATTTCTTGGAATGTACCCTAGTTTAAAAAGTATGTTGTCAAAACAAAGCTGTTTCATCCAATACTTAGTAAGTCAGACTGCTACTTTGAAATTAGCCAACATATTAATACTGATATGATGATATCCACTTGTATGAGTTTCACTGGAAATAAAGAATATATAACCTTTATAAGCCTGCTTCACTCCATGTAGTTGTTTTCAAGCTGCAAACAACTCTGTATCAACACACAAAAAATTCAATAACATCTATTTAGAAAAATAGCTTTCTGTAAATTGTACAGAGGTAATGAAAATTTTAAAAATCAAAAATACATTTATGTAGGGAGGTGAAGGAGACAAGTATATGAGGAGGAGACAAGTATCTGAAGAGCAGAAAGCAACTGAAAGCACCAACAGTGCAAAATGATATAAAACTACTCCAAACCCAGAGGAAGGCTCCTGGCAGCAAGCTGCAATCTCCCACTCTACCAGAAACAATACGGCCAAAAAGCATTGAAAAATGGAAAAAGAGCATGCAGAAGTCACAATGACTAAGGGCTCACACTAACCATTTTTGTTAGAACCCGAAATACAGGATAGATCCTCCTATATCACTATCATTCTGCCTTAGAGATATACTCCTTCTCTATTCCAGTTGCCTCCTGCCTGCATGAAAGAGTGAATCTGGACCACTACTGTCAAATAAAAGCACTTACTCAAACAAATGGGCAATGGGGGCAGAATAATTAAAATGTCTACTCAAAATATCACTGAGGGAGGGAAGGGCTGGAGGAAAAAAAAAATGTGTAAACCTCNATGAAAGAGTGAATCTGGACCACTACTGTCAAATAAAAGCACTTACTCAAACAAATGGGCAATGGGGGCAGAATAATTAAAATGTCTACTCAAAATATCACTGAGGGAGGGAAGGGCTGGAGGAAAAAAAAAATGTAAAACCCTCTCAATTTAACATCTAAAAAAAAACCCATGTCCTTTGAAAAAGGTAACAGTAAGAAAAGTATGAAATAGAAAACCACATATTAAAATATTAGGTACCTAACACAATATAATGAAAAGATGAAATTTCAAATATCAAGAGTTCAGGAAGAATCTGGATTTGAAATGTAACTGTAATTGGGTATCACCTAATATAAAGACAATAAGAAAATATCCATCAATTTTAACAAAGCAGAAGCAGGACCATAAAGGTCTAATCCAATAATGAATGAAAAGACTTCTATCAATTTCAATGGGCTTCAGATTTGTCCCTTAAAAAAAACATGATTATTTAACAATCCAGGGCAAAGTAGCCCCAGTTTTACTAACTTGAAGAAATGTACCTGATATATATTGAAATCTGCAAGTCTAACCACAACAGGACTAGACATCAGTTTGCCCTTTGGTTGTTGAGAAGATACAGAGGAAGCCCTAGGTGTTCCTTTTGGTATCTGTTCCTTGCCTGTGGGAAAGAATAGTGATGGAATCATTGAGAAGAACAGTCTTTTTTAGAATAGTTTTAACGTTTCATAGAATTGGAGCAGTACTGAGGCAAACAAAGTACCTGTTTGTAGGTTCTGAGGGGATACAGCAGGTGGTGATCTGGGAGGAGAATCTATAACCTGGTCCTTCACAGCCTGCTTAAGTAATTCAACATTGCTTTTGAATTCATTCAATAATTCTTTGGCCCATCCACTTCTAGTTTTAGTGGCATCACTATAATGCATCCAGTGATCACAGCTATCTCCTGCAAATAAGAGGAATGTGGGAAATATTAACCCATTTGAAAGTCTGCTTTTAGCTAGGTAACAAGTTATCACTATTTCACAATTCTTCTTCAAAATACAATCTTATTATTACATGCTGTAATTACTGAACAGAATTTACAACAGGCATTAAAACAGAGCTATATTATATAAAAACACATCTCACTGCTTCACAAAATCACTCAGAAAACAACTTAATATGGCCACCTGCCTTTTAACACCATTAACTGTTGAAAACAGCACTGAATATTTCAATTCCAAGAAATCTGATGACACGTTAATGTCATACGTGAGAACATGCAAAAAAAAAAAATGTTTCAAAAAACAGAAGTGAGAGCAAGTAACAGAACAACGTTCTCATGCTCACTTTTTCCAAGCTTATCTTTCCTGCCAGAACTGTGTCCTAAGAAGTTCCTGGTCCCTTTCCAGAAATGTATTCTTTTTGTGTTGGCTCTCTAGCACCTCTACGGCACACAAACAAGAAGGCAATTTCAATCAGTGCTGCACCACACACAGGCTTAAAAATCAAGCCCAGTAGCAATTCTTTTATGCCTAACATGTTCCTGTTGGTCAGACACTTAAATCTCTGAATGAAATTCAGATCTCTTCAAACAGTGCCTGTAAAGACAGTCTACTAACATGTTTGATACTAAGCATGCACTACAAACAACTTCTACCAAGTGATAGAAGTGTGAAAACTTAATTTATTTGGGACTTAATAAGGTTTTGGATACTTACACTGGGGATGAGTAGATAATTAAAACAGGTAATTGCTTTGGGGAAAAAAAAAACACATGATTTCAAGCCTAAATGTGAAGATTTCAGCATGGAAGAAACTATAAGGGAGGGGCCCATCACAAGAGATGACATTTTTTGCCCACCCTCCTGCCTCCCAGCTTTTTGATGGTCATTCACATCTTTTAGGGTGAAGAAGATGAGGAAGGAACAGGGAAGAAAAAAAAAAAAAAAAAAGAGCAAACCCCA